>JAEBDU010013203.1:0-50132 GCA_016802625.1 Heliconius numata
TATCATATATTGTAATAAATTTTATATTTAAATAATAAAAATATATTTAATTTTACCTGTACCATATGTAAATAACGGTGAAAATATATTCCTCTGAATAATATTAATGTTTATACTTAATTAGCAATCTGTGATGCATGTTGCGTTGGTAGCCTACGCTTTAAAAATGACTAAGCTTTATTAAGTACGGATGATACTTTCAATTAGAATTTTAACCCACAAACATCGTTTACGTCATATGATAATTAAGCAAGAGTGCGTCATTCACTTCGTTTATAGTTATCGCATAATGGTTTCTATATTTATCGATAAGGAGTGTAAAAATAAATATGGTAATAGAAACATTATATTTTGTATTATACAACAGATGGAAGGCAGAACCTAGTGGCAGGTCACTTCGTCTCGTAATTTTTGTTCAAATTTGTTTGCCTTACTAGTGCAGGCAAATGAAAACAATTTAAAATATATTCATTCTCCCAAGTGGGAATCGAACCTACAGCCATTGCAAGTCAGATTTATCACCACTGTGCCACAATAGCGTCAAACTATTTTTAATACAAACAATAAAATATATAATTCTTCCCAACAGATTTCACGAAGCTGTTCGAATACTTAAAACAATTGAAAGGTAGTGTGGATATTAAGAAGGAAGTGATACGTGACGTTATTAGTGAATCATTGCGTTTCAAGCGGAAAGCGCTCGCGAAACTTCTAGAAGACTTTTTAGCAGGACTAGAGAAGAATGGAAACAGTGCCTCAGTTAACTTGAAAAGGATAAACACAAATAGTCATAGTTAGTGGTTTGTGAAATGAACTCGAAGACTCTGTGTTCGTATATTTTCAAATTTATGTGTATATATGTAATGTCAGATAATATTGTTATATATTGTGTGAATGGCACTGCCATGAAGCTGTCGGTGTCGGGTGGTCGAAATCCATTTTTCTTTATTATATGCATAATATTATTTTTTATGTAAGGACATAATGAATTTTAAATGATATTAAATACGCATGGATTTTTATGAATGAGTTTTTATTTGGAGATTTATCATATAACTATGCACTTTGTGCATATATGAAATATATCGTCAACTAAATAGTTATCGTCAACTAAACTAAATACCGGGTTTAGTCTGACCAATTAGTTAATTGAATTAAAATATAATCTACTACTTTACAAGTGGAATTGCATTTTAATAATATTTTATAGGTTTATATATTATGTTAATAACAAAGTATATATTAAATAAATAAAAAGTTAAGACCACTTTTACACCGAGAGCCTCAATTATATAATTATATAATGATATAATTTGGAAACAAGCTATTTTAGAGATGCGTCGTAATCGCCTCGTAAGGCTGTGAACATTTCTATGTACAGGGCGGCTAAGCAATAGCGAATGTTATAAAAAAATATTTACAAGCATTCATGTTATTGTGATAAATTATAAAAATGAGATTTTAAATGTCGTTTTTGTTATTGAACTTTGGACTTGTGATACCGCCATCTTTCCGTTACCACGTACAAGCATTTACATAGCATCGAAATTGTTTGTAAGGAAGAGTCTGGAAATTATTTGAATTAATGATGAATAGCAATATTAATTGTATTTTAAACTGGGACGATTGATTGTGTTTGTTTGTTTGTAAATAGCATTGTAAATATTAGCATGAGATTGGATGTAGGGTGCTTTTAGGCATCTCTGAATACGACTTTTAGTATGACCGGGTATTAAAAAATCTAATTGAAAGCAACCATAGTATTATTTTTAAACATAGTTCTAGTATAGCATATGTATTGGTAGGGAATTATATTTTAAAAATGCTAGATCATTTTAAATTACCAAATGCTTTGATTGGATTACAATAAAACCCTGTCGCTTTAAAAGTCGTTTGGTCAATTGTAAATTGTATATATCATTTTATAAATAAATTATGATCCTTATTGGATTTTTTATTTTGTGTTTTATTATCCTTTGTTTTAGGTTAGTAGTAAGTGTAGATCTAAATCAATAAGGGAAACACGTAATTTACAATTTTGAATTGGACACAACATTGGAAGACATTGACTAATGTATTAGGACAAGGCAAAACACTAAAGAGATTGCATAAAAGTTTGGGAGATTCCTAACATGTAGTACTTGTAGGTTCAAAAATGGGGCGATTAGTACTAGCCTAATACTAATTGCAAAGTTTTGTCTAGAAGCAGTAGAAACGGCGTTAATCTGTTCAGTATTTGTTCTAAATCAGTGTTTAAAATACGAAGTTATAAGTATTTTGAGTAAAGTGATATGGAATCAATTCCATATCACACGTAATTGCACATCACATATCAGTGATCGAGGTCAGCCGTGGTGCAGGGCCACAAGAGTGTGATTGTAAACGCGACAGGCTGTGAATTCGATTTCCACTCAAGGAAATGAATATTTAATATTTTCATTTCTTCGATGTTGTGTCAAGGCAAAAGCGCGGCGTTCAGTTCCGCCAATCAACACGCAATGTCTCCAGAATTAGCAGAGCAAAGAAATAGGTCGATGAGAACGTTTGGCTTAGTTGGTTAGAACGCGGCGGTTCAAATCCCGCGTTCATAAAATGTATTTTATGAATGCGGTGATTCTTTTTTATTTGAAAGTTAACACTTCCTGTGTGGTGAACAAAACTCAAGTGGATTTTTTTCATTTCTGACAAGTTCGTACACCTTTTTCCTAATGATTATCGATGATATATTATTGTGTAGAGGTAAGTAAGGGCAGCAAAAACTAAACAGACTACAGCTTGAAAATTGAAATCCAAATTGAAATGTGGAAATTAGCCATTGGACAGAACGGAACTTTCACGATATAAAACATCTATTAAAATATTAAATTTTGCTACTATGAGGTTATAATTTAGCAAACAATAAAATTATTTAATTAATATAAGACCACAGGGATGTTCAATCGAATGTAACAGTTTATTTCATTTCATTTATCTTTGTGGATTTAACGTGGTTGTTTGTGAACCCAAACAAAATTGGATGAAGCTGAAAATTAAAATGTGTGACCGTTGGATTGATCAGAAATATTGGAAAAAAACAGAATTTTTCATTTTGTTACTACTAACTAAAAGTATTAGAATTGAATTATTTCAATTAAAAGTTTTTTCCCTATAATATTATTTCTACGAGGACTTACTTAAAATTAACAAAAAAAATATATATACCTACAGACAATATTAATATGAAGGCATACGATTCAAGACGAGCATAACACCTTGGAGACCCTTCTCAAATGCTTGTCGCATTTGTTGTGAATTAAATGTTTTACCTAATAGAATATAGGAATAATGGGAGAAACGATACATATCTGTTTAAGGATATACTTATATGTTACGCAAATCGTGATATTTACTTTAGATTGTATAGTAGATATTTAGAGACTCTATCTCCATTGATTTTTTAATTTAATATGGTTATATTGTAACACAAGTGGAAGTCGAAATTTTTTTTTAAGACTTAAAATTAAAATCTTTTGTTGAAGTTGAAGATTACTCGTATTAACGAATATTGACAAAAATCCGATTGTATTGTTAAACATTTTACCTTAATATCTTAAATAACACCATCCATAATTAAATAAATGTATAAATCAATAATAAAATGTATAAATAAATGTAATATTAAGTTTTCAATTTATTATGTTATTTTACAATTATATTTGAGTGACATAAATATACGTAAATATAATTAATATTACGTTGCTAATTTTAAACAGGTAGCAAATTAGGTTGTAAAAGTTAATGCTTCAATTAATTCTCGACCTACATTCTGACAAATATGAATTTATTTTAAAATTCAAATGTGTAAAAGTGGGAAGTAGTCTGTTATCTGGTAAAACATTGTCGCCAACTGGAATAACTTGAAATAACGTAATACACATGTGAACCACAGTCGGTATTTTTACTTTGTTTTGCTCGTTTTAGTTGACGAATGTACACGGCAGCGACTTTGTATTCGGTGGGTTGCACAAAAAGTGTTTCCAAATTACATTTTCTTTTAAGCATTATGTTGAACAATATATGAAATCATGAAAATTGTATTTTTCCATACCAGCTTTCATTTAAAACTACATAAATAAAAGGAATTCTTTCAGAGCTCAGTGTGCACTGTGCATATTTTGCATGTTTTGAATAAAGTAACTGAGTTTATAGTAAGAAATAAATAATATTTGTTAAATAAATTGCTTATTTAATGTTTCTTATTATTGTTTTCGATTCGATTCGAGATCGATTTTTAGATTTCACTATCATTAATATTGTTTTTTTAATTCCTTTTATGATAGTTTTTTTTATTATAGAAGTAGGTAATATTTTTTCTGTTTTTTAGGGTACAAATAACGTGTAGGGGAGAGCGGGGCTAGAAGTGCCAATTTTGATAAACCCTTAAACCAAGCGCATAAAATAACTACATTGTTATAAGTAGTTCATCAAAAGCGAAATATTGGTCAGTTGTGCCGCTAATAAATAAAATATTTAACGTCATTTTTAATTAATTAATTTTGTTATTTAGTTTACAATAATATGTTTCAGTCTTAAGATTCTATTCTATTCTATTTTCTTACAAAAGATTGAGAAAACTAGCAAATAGAAATTGCAATATTTACCTATTGTAGAGTACCCTTATCATGATATGCAATATTGTGAAAAGTTCTTCAATGGGGATGTGAATTGTAGATTCTTTTTAATTGGACGTAAAATATTGTATTGTATATGTAAGATCGTCTGTCTATTAAAGTCGACATGTCCATTAGTTGTGATATGTTGTATTTTTTTATTGTCTTTGACAATTTTTATGATTCCGTACCTTAACTTAAAAGAAAAACTTCACCCTTATAAGATCACTTTGTTGTCTGTCTATCAAGACTTTATCTAGAAATTACGTGTATTAAGCTACAATTAGTACTAAATATTCAGGTTTGTTTACGGTCCCTTGTGTAAGACAATTGTCAGTGTGAGGGTATTTTACAGAAAATAAAATAATAATACCCACATATTTATTTATAAAAGAGGAAGCGAACGGCTATGAAAAGTGACGTTTTTGATGGATTGAGTCAGTACGTCGTTATTCTGCCTTCCGTAAGGTGTAAAATTGTGACGGTGTTCAAGTATTTAAAATCAGTGTCATTGTTGGAACTATGCGTTTTAAAACGTGTATAAGTGTAAAGTGTTATATAGAAACAGTGTTAAGAGTGCTGTGTAAAGTGTTAGAAGTGTGTATATGTGAAAGAGGAACAATAAATTATGTTTATTAAGTATTTTCTTATACTTACCACCTGACATTTTAACACTTGGAGCACGGGAAAAGACCGAAAATAATTTTTTTGGGTAAGACATGAATATAGATATTAAATACATTATTATGTGAAGTTTTGTTTTCACGAATTCTATACTTCATGTTTTTCTTTTTTTTAAGCTGAAAACGCTGTATCCCGTTGCCCACTTTTTCGCCGAACTTTGGGGGCATTGCGTGCTAAGTGGCGGAACTTAACGCCGCGCTTTTGCCTTAATACCAGAGCGAAGAATTGAAAATGTTAATAAATGATAATTAATTCCTCCAAATGCGAATCGAACCCACAATCTTCACGTTCCAGTCACACTCTTGTGCCTTTGCGCTAGATGGCCTGAACTCGCTTTGTTGTTCGAGTATGAAGGTATATATATAGCAGTATAAAGCTTAAGTTCCTAAGTAGTGATTTGTATATTACCTGCTACAAATTACCTATAAATGTACCATCATATAGAAATTCTGTATAAAATTGTGAACGTTGAAGGGTTTAGGCTTCGTCGTTCTAGAATTACACGTCCAAACTCACAAGCCAATTAAGCCAGACGTTTACGTCCCGCTACAGTAAAATTTCTATGACGTTAGCACAAAACATTTTGTTAATCATACGATGCTTTTCATGAGTATTATTAAGCTTTTAAGATTACTTTGAAAATATGAACATGTAATCTTAGATACATTACAACTATATATAATTACACATATATATGTATGTATGTAAATTGATAATATTTTATTTAGCTTCACACTAGGTAATCCGCACACAGTAGGGTAGGCAGAGGAAATCTAGTATTAAGACACTACGTTTCCCACTTTCCGCAGAATTCTGGAGGCAGTGGCGGAACTCAACGCCGCACATAGCTTGAGGCTATACAAAGCTAATAAATGGAAAACGGGGAACGAAGTGTCTTTAAACTAGGTTCCCTCTGCTTACTTTGCTGTGTTAGGGATACAGCGTGTAGCTAAAAAAATATATATTTATTCTATTTAAATTATATAGAAAGTTATACTGCAGCTATGTATAATTATATATACCTACACACATAAATAGGTGAAAAGGTCTAAAAGCATTAGAACTCTATGAAAGAGTGTCAAAGAAATTACGGAAAAAATGCTTCCTATGGACACGGCCGTCAAAATATCGCTTGAATTTCATAAATTGCGATCTACATTTCATATTTATGTTGAGCGTTTGTGACATTTCTAGGTGATATACCTGTGACGGTCTCTAGGGGATGTAGAGTATCGAAGTTTATATTACTGAATGGTTTTTTAGGCTTTCCAAAATATACTGTATAAATAATTATTTTATGGAATAATAATATTTTTTTTTATGGAAAAAGGACAAGGCAAACGAGCGTTCGGGTCACCTGATGGTGATCACCGCCGCCCACGACCCCGTGCAGCACCAGAGGAGCTACAGGTATGTAAGGTCTTAGTTACAATAAATCGATGAATAAAGTGATTGCTTAGGATTACTTTCCAACAAACTCAAAAAAAAATATATAACATTTCTATTATATAATTTACATAAAAATTTAAAAAGCGCGTTAATAGTTCTCTTATTTCTCTTCTCTCTTTCTCTTCTCTTACGTTCTCGTATTTTTTGCAATAGTAACTCATAAAAACACAAAAGATTGTAGAATTGATATTGTTTTGTATAATATAAAGGCTTAACTTAACTGGGTCGCCAATATCTCACGGCCACCTACGACGATTCGCCATTTATTATTGTTACATATTATATTTTTCAAAAAAATATTATGAGAAGCAAGATCGCAATTGGAAAGACTTCCTGTGGAGTAGTTTATAAAATTGTATATTATTTTTGTAATATATAATTTAAACTCAGTTTTGGAGTATTATTATGATTTATAATTATTAAAAAAAAATTAAAGCAACATGAACATTATAAATAAATTTAAAATAAATCAGCTTCGCTGTATCCCGCACACAACAGGGAAGGAAGAGGGAACCTAGTGTTAAGACACTCTGTTCCCCACTTTCTGCCGAATTCTGGAGGCAGTGGCGGAACTCAACGCCACGCTGTGCCTTAACACAAAGCGAATAAATGGAAAATGAGGAACGGAATGTCTTAAAACTAGGTTCCCATTGCGTACTCTGCTGTGTCAGGGATACAGCGTGAAACTACAAAATATATATTTATTCCATTAAATTATGCACAAGTTGTTCCTGCAGCTATATGTAATTATATATACACACATATAAATAGGTGATACTTTTAGGACTTTACGAAAGAGTGTCAAAGAAATTACAGAAAAAATGCTTCCTATGGACACGGTCGTCAAAATATCGCTTGAATTTCATAAATTACGATCTACATTTCATATTTATGTTGAGCATTTGTGACATTTCTAGGTGATATACCTGTGACGGTCTCTAGGGGATGTAGAGTATCGAAGTTTATATTACTGAATGTTTTTTTGGCTTTCCAAAATATACTATATAAATAATTATTTTATGGAATAATATTTTTTTTTTCTATGGAAAAAGGACAAGGCAAACGAGCGTTCGGGTCACCTGATGGTGATCACCGCCGCCCAAGACCCCGTGCAGCACCACAGGAGCTACAGGTATGTAAGGTCTTAGTTAAAATAAATCGATGAATAAAGTGATTGCTTAGGATTACTTTCCAACAAACTCAAAAAAAAAAAATAACATTTCTATTATGTAATTTACATAAAAAATTAAAAAGCACGTTAATAGGACGAATATAAAATTAGCAATAATATCTACAGTTGTTTCTAACGACTGTAGTATTGATATTGCTTTGTATCGTATAAAGGCTTAACTTAACTGGGTCGCCCATATCTCACGTGGCCACCTACGACGATTCGCCATTTATTATTGTTACATATATTTTTCAAAAAAATATTATGAGAAGCAAGATCGCAATTGGAAAGACTTCCTGTGGAGTAACTTATAAAATTGTATAATATTTTTATAATATAATTTAAACTCAGTTTTAGAGTAGATAGTATAAATGATTTAGAATTATTAAACAAAATTAAAGCGATATGAACGTTATAAATAAATAAAAAAATAATCAGCTTCACGCTGTATCCCGCACACAACAGGGAAGGTAGAGGGAACCTAGTGTTAAGACACTCCGTTCCCCAGTTTCTGCCGAATTCTGGAGGCATTGCGTGTTGAATGGCAAAACTCAACGCCGCGCTTTTGCCTCGACACCAGAGCGAACAAATGGAAATATAAACGTAAATAAATATTTCACTTACTCGAGTGGGGATCGAACCCACAACCGTCGCGTTACAGTCATAGCCTTGTGCTGCTGCGCCACGACTGCCTCTTTAACAAATTATATTTTGTAATATTCAATCTTCAATTAATTATACTTATCAAATTGTATTCTATTTCAATTAGACACTCTATAGCAGTATACGCTGCTACCAAAGACACAAATTTGCGCCTTAGTCTTTGTAAGAGAACCAGTACAAAATAAAAATAAGTATATTAAATACTCAGCAATAACTTTTCAAGATTTAATTTTATAATATTATGGTTAACATTTTCTAATATAAAGGTTTTCGTGCCCGCAACATCGTGCATCGTCGCTTCTTGTCCATTGTGCTGGTACGTTGTGAGTGATATATTGGAGCAGGTCCACATTGTAAGACGTTGTACTTCATACTTTATGTCAAAACACTTAAATTTACGACCAAATTGTTTTTTTTTTTCTTGAAATAACGGAGAACGTAATTTCTTTACAAAATTCGTTGAGACGTTTGGAAAAATAATAAGTTGTTCTTAATTTTTTTCCTTGTCCCCCATTTAATTTATTCCTATTTGAAATCCGTAAATGTACTATAGTGGAGAAGTTGAGAAGTGTTTGACACGCGACGACGAGTTCATTTGTACTCGTAAGAATGTTGAGATTTAAAGTGCTTTCATTCGTTGGTCAGTTAGTATACTCCTAATAAAAGCGTGGGACTTCGCTTTTTAGTGAGGGTAAAGTTTCGTTTCGCCTTTAGAGGGTATGCAAGGCGATATGCAAAAATATCCACGATGAGAGTCACTGTGTATACAATTGTATCTTATAATTGATATTATTTCTTGTATAGAAGAAAAAAGATGTATAAATAAAAAATATAAAATATTCGTTTGCCAAATTCCATCCCATTTCGAGGAATCATTTTTGACTTGTAAAACAAGAAACATGTATACAAACATATAAAATTTCACATTTGTAATATCAGGATAATAGATTGCAGATTTACAACGAAAATTATTTTATACACACGGCCCGAAAAGTTCGAAGACCCTAATTTAATGTTTGGGTTCAAACATCAATAAATACCAATCTGTCGTAACCCTTTTCTATTAACATAGCTACTGAAATTATTGGGTGACTAATATAGTCTACAAATAACATTTTATTAAATATTTATATATTTAAAGTAATTCACTTAGTAATAAAGTTGATTATTTTCAATATTTTCGGAGTAGAGTCAAACTTAGCTAATATGAAAGACCAAAAGAATAACCGTGTCCTTATATAATTAAAAATAATTATTTTATTATTTTTAACATTTGCACATTCTTTTCGGTTGTTAAAAACTATATTATTATTTTTTTGTAATGATATATATTGCCTACATAAATTATGTTTGCTATAATATAATTGTTAATTAATTTATTTTATGAAAAAAAGTAATAAACAGAATACTTATTTTTATCTAAAATTATTACAAAAATAAAATATCTTAACTTAATAATAATATACTTTTTTAACATATAATAACAGCATTGTTGTTAATTAACAACAAATCTGTATACAGTCCACGTCGATGGGACAGTGTCTTGTGCCGGGCAGTAATTCAATCACTCAACGTGCCCCCAACGGGCTGGCTAGATGCTTTCGCTCAGACGTCCCCATGTAAATTTGAATTTTGAAATAATATACGAAATATTTGTGTAAATAAATTATTTAGATTTCTTTTTGAAATATATATTTTTTATTATATTATTTCTTTATTTTTTAGGCTTTCCAAAATTTTACAAAATTCCAAAATGGTGATTTAAAATTTTAAATATCATATTATGAATTCATATATTGTTATGAATCAAGTAAAACATAAATACGTATGTGTAAAAATAGACTATCTTTATTTCTTTTTTTTTAAGCTTCAAGCTGTATCCCGCACATAGCAGGGCAGACAGAGGCACCTAGTGTATACTCGTATACACTGTGTTCCTATTAAAATTTCCGTTCTCCATTTTAGAGGCACACCGCGCTTTGGCTCATTACCAGAGCGAGGAAAAAACATATTAAATATCTTATACTCCCGAGAGGGAATCGAACCCACAACCGTCGCGTTCAGCTTGTAGTTTAATTTACAATATATAATTTATTTACTACAAGAACTAAATAATTTTATTGAGTCTGTGGATTCTTGCAAGAAGTTAACTCGCATCTACATATAATGATAATATAACTAATAACAGCTGTATTTTTGTTGTATCTCTTTTTAAAATGCAATCTATTATTGTGTAACTTTATCTTTTTCTGTTTTATCGATCAATTTCCTTTGTGTGCTCTTCGTACAACTGCAACATGACATTGGCGAAGGACTTGCGTTTCACTGAGCACGCTCGAAACGCCATAACCAAAGTACTGAAATGAAATAATAAAAAAAAAATGAAAATATAAAACCGATAATATGAATTGTTTTCTCCAAATTAAATAAGCAGACATTGCTGTAAGGCATCTTGCCAGGATCCTGTAACGATAAATCTTTTAGAATTCCCAGTGAATGGGACGACTTGCGCAAATTATGAACGCCCCATTAGTTTCAACCAAACCTCTTGCGTGGAATGTACATATACTCAATATGTTTTTGTTATATTATAGAATTAAATGTAACTACTCTAAACAAGCTGTAGTCCAAAAATACAATCTTTAGGCGAACAAAAAAAGTTTATAGTTATAGTTTATAGGTATCTTTTTTATCAGCTACACGCAGTATCCTGCAAACAGCAGGGTAGGCAGAGGAAACGTAGTGTTAAGACACTCCGTTGAGTGGCAGAATTCAACTCAAAAGCATTTTGTCGACACCAAAACGAAGAAATTAAAATATTAAATATTTAATTACCTCGAGTGGGAATTGAACCCACAAACTCTTGCGTTTACAATTACACTTTGTGCCCCAGCGCCACAAATGGCGTCATGCAACTTGCTATCAATATTTTAACATAACGACATAGACAGAGAATATTAGATATATAGAGGTATTTAGATTTATATGTGTACTTAGCCATGCTAGTAACCTCTAAGCACCCGTAAATAATTTCGACTAGCCGCTCTGTAAGCACTTGTAAAGGGATGAATTACGGTTTGCTCGCCCTAAAAGTATTAGGGAGATATCTAAATATTTACATAGAAAAAATATTTTGTACATTTGTTTGTTACCACAATAATTTCGTAAGGCATTTTTTTTGCATAATGTTTTAGAATTTTTAGATGAATAATCAGGAGATCGGGATAATTTATTTTTGGATTTCAATAGATCATTTATTTTAGTTGTGTTCAACAATGTATAAATTAAACTAAAAATATTTTCTTCTTGCTTCATGCTGTACCTCGCATACAGCAGGGTAGACAGAGGAAACCTAGTTGTTTTGATTGTTAAGACACTTTGTTCCCTACTGCGTTAGAAATATTTTAACACAGTAAATCTTGAGCTGTTGAAATTCTTGTAATACATTATAGTGTTACTTTATTTTTAGTGATATTTTTTAATTTTAACCGCTGCATTACATAAGGTAGACCTTACGTTGATTTTAGTGAATTGCTACTCGAATTTTTTGCTTACTTTAACTCAGTTACATATACGAGTAGCTATAAAAGCTATTCTATGAGAGTTATAATAATACAATGTAAACATACTTTTGTGGATTTAATTAGAGAAAATTGTAGAGAGCCTGCCTCAGAACTTCCGTGACGAGAGTATTGTAAATAGTTGAATGAAAATAGCGTCACTAGAATAGAAATAATCCTTCTCAGAAAGGTTAAAAATGGTCTACCGTATATATAAGTATATCAATCTCAATTTTTCATAGTGGCGATTGAACCTAGAACCACTGCGTTTACAGACAGACATGCCGATACACTGTGGACATAATATAATACTTCAAATAAAGTAAAAAAACGTTATCTAGTATTAACGGTTTTCATTTTGAAATGTTTCAATTTAAAAAGCTTAATTGGATCGTTGCTTTAGTCCTTAGAAATACGTTTTCAACTAACGTCTCTTATAGACGAATGTTTGGTAAATAGTTTACTAATGAAAAGGAAAGCTCTTTTCAGTTTATTCGACGAAAAAAAGTCATGTCCACTACTTAGTTGAAAAAGTTAAAATCATTAACAGTTATATGCAAATATATTTTTTATATTTTGTCAGCTCCACCAGCAGAGGGAACCTAGTGTTAAGTCACTCCGTTCCCCACTTTCTGCTGAATTTTTCGAAGTATTGCGTGTTGTATAATAAGAAATAATAATTCATTCCTTCGAGTAGGGATCGAATCCACAACCATCGCGCTAGTCATACTTTTCATATTACTAGTATAGTTATACAGGTGCGTCCTTGGTTTGAATAGACAAAAGGTTACATTAGGTTCTGCAAACTGGCGCAAAATATATCTGTGAATACGGAGAGATTACCCAGTTCTCTTTACCTAAAAAAATAATTTAACCCGTCAATAAAAGTGGGTTATTAGCTATTATAAATTCTTTTGTTCTTTCGTCTAAACCTTCAAATGAAAAAGATGAACCAGGAAACAAAAAGAATAATTTGAATAATAGATTGTCGGCATTGTTTCAAAGCAAACAAACAAAAATGGCCATTTGTTTAAGAAAAAAATAATAGACAAATTAAAAAAGTGTTTATTATTATTTTTAGATTTTTTTCATATTTTGAGATCTGGCTGTCTTAATTTTACCGGATTTAACAGCCTTTTACAAATAACAAATCGCTGGGATCGTATTACTTCATGCGTAGATTTATCGATGCAAGCGGATAAGACCCCTTTGTTGGGTTTTATTATAAATCTTTTTCGTATTTCGTCGCTTATTCAGACACGATCGGTTTCCATTTGAGTGATATTTTTGGAAAGACAAAAATAGTAGTATTTTTTATATTTTTTAGAAGAAAATATAGTGATGATAATTTTAACACCATCGTGTATTAAGAAGAGTATAGTTTTAGAGTTTTATTAGACTAAATTAATTGATCATTATTATTTACCAGTTCAGTAAAAAAATGCTCTTTAAAATAAATATTAAAGAGAATAAAAAAAATAACTACGTATTGCTTGCACTTTCTCAGGGACCCACACTTCTCCAGAGAGAGAGAGTACCTTCTCCAACCAGTGTCGCTGTAAAGGCCAGTAAGGTTAACATTAACTTCAAGTTCGAAAAAAAAGGTGCAACCGTACAAAGATACGGTGGAGAGGGAACTATAAATTTTAAATAAATATTTCATGTCCCCGAGTGGGGATCGAACTCACAACCAGTCGGTTTACAGTCACACTGTGCCTCTGCGCCACGACTGACCTCAATTATTAAATAAATAAATATCTATTTTATTGAGTTAATAATGTAAAATAGACACTATTACGATAATTTAACATATAAATGGTGATTTCTTGCTGTTTATTTTACGTTCTAATATTGGCTCAAATAATTTAGCCGTAGGAAACTAACTACTTTTGACAAGTTTACTACATTGTGTTGAATATTAAAGTTTACGTTAACGCCCAGCTGATATTGGATACTGTAGTTTGTAAAGTAAGGTATCAGGTAAATGTTTGTTTTGTATTTAATATTACGAGTAAAAAGATATAAACGGATTTGTATAGAGTGATTAAATGAAGCTGTTTTTTTAACCAACATTTGGAACGATTGGTAAATGGAACAAGTTCATGGATGGGGTCGTAACTACACATTTGTCATTTTTATCAGCTTCACGGGGTAGCCCGAACACAGTAGGGTGGACTTAGTGAGAGGAAACTTAGTGTTACATTTTCCGCCGAATTCTGGAGGCATTTCGTGTTGAGTGGCGTAACTCAACGCCACGCTTTCAACGAATATCCAGGACTGGCCTCAATATGAAAATATTAAATTATTCATTTCCTCGAGCTGCCATTGAACCCACAACCGTCCGTGTTTACACTCACAGTACCATTACGCATCGACTGTATCATTGTATTACAATATAAAAGCTTTGTTTACTTTTATTGATAGGTGAAATTATTAAAAAAAAAATCTAAAAATTATGAATCCTTCAGAAAACAAAAAGTAATTAACTATTCACTTAGAGGAACGAAATATTTATTATTTTCATTCCCTCGTTCTGGCAACGAGACAAAACCCTCTACCTACCCTGCTATGTGCGGGATACACCGTAAAGATTTAAAAAAACACGTATATTGTCATAATTATTGTATATGTAACGTGAATATTAATTATAATATATTCTGAATTTAAACTTTGTCCTTGGTTACAATACATGGACATTTACGAAGAGCAATACTCCAGCAGCGTGCGGAGACCACCTGAGGGCCTCTTTTCTCACATACTGTCCGACTAATTAACGAGCCAAGTTACAACAACTACCTAACTTAAACCAACTGCTTCATTACGTTCACAAATGGAACCTATTTAACATAGGTACGTTCCTTACAATATTTGTGTAGTATTAAATAGTTTAATCAAACTTAAAGGCCGTCGTAGCGCGGTTGAGACTTTAAAAGCGACGTTCGTGGGTTCGATTCCCATTTGGGGGAATGAATTATTATTTCTTAATATTTTAATATCTTTGCTCTTATATCAAGACAAGTTTGCGTTGGCTAGTGATGGTAGCAATATTTCTTTTTTCAAAGATAAGACTTACTCTTGTATTATCACGATTATAATCCAGATTAAATACAATATTGACGAAGTCATAACGAAAATCTCTCAAAGCCGGATCTCGGCTCCTTTGCCCTGAAAAACAGGGGGTGAAATTAAAGAAAAGATAAGTAATTTTCCATCCTACTTCGAAGTGAAGTGGCGCAAACAATAAATCTTGTCCATTTTCTTCCCAGCCGCGGCAAAAACATGTAATTAATTACCTTACTCTGACGAGGTCAGCTTTGGAAAATCTAATCCCTGCTTTTGACTTTTTTGGCAAAGTAATAGCTTCGATTTCTTACAATTAATTGTTAAAGTTTTTTACAGGACAAAGTGTCTCAATGCCCTTACAGTGACTGACGTTTTAATATAAAATTTTATTGTCGGTATTTTTATTTAAAGGATAGTTCAGATACGATCTCAGGTAGGTATTATTATATTTAATTGCTTCAATTAACATATCGATGTTATGTAAAAGGTATAGTGAAAAATTTTGCATTTTACTCGAATATAATAAATAATTAATGATAAATTCCCTTTTATTTCCATAGGAATTATTTTAAATCTAAAATTTTGCTAAAGTACCAAAACTCATAAAAGAAAAAACTTACGATTACATTAATAAATATCAAAATAACAACAAAATATCATCCCTAAATTACTTACGTTTTCCTTTCAATGAGCAGCTTCCGACGGACGACTTAGTGCTGGAAATACGAGGCGCTTATCTCCTTCTCCGGAAACGGACTTAGCCTGTGAGATCTTCGCTTTCGGCCCGTAAGGGGTCTACGTAAAATTTTCTGTTTACGTTTATGTATTTGCGAAACGAATATTATAAATTTGGCTATAGACATATATTAAAAAATAAGATTGTTTTAAAATAGTACAGTAGAAAAGAGAGATATGAATGGAGGGATACAAGGGTAAGACTCCAAAAGAGACAGTTTGTGGTTCAATTTCCACTCGAGGCAATGAAATATTTAATATTTTCATTTCTTCGCTTTGGAAACGAGATTTGAGTTGAGCGAAAAAACACAATGCTTCCTGGTAGGAGGTAACCTACCACTATTAGTAAGGTATATTTTTATGGGGTCCCCCCGGAAAAGTTTTTTATTTTTGAATAAAAACCAACAAAAATGAAATTAATTTATTTCCGAGTTTCGATGCTTTTCATAATGTTTCTAATACTGATCAACAGGAGGTAACCTCACTATTAGTAAGGTATGTTTTTATCGGTCCCCTCGTAAAAGGTTTTTATATTTCAACAAAAATAAAATTAATTTATCTCCGAGTTTTAATAATTTTAATACTAAAATAGTTCATTTACCTAAGCCACCTATGCATTACTAGTGAATCGATGGAAGGCGTTTGAAATAAATAATTAATGTAAAAACATGAATGAATACTTAATAGTCTAGTAGTGCTTTCCAGAATTTCGGTACTTTCCTTGGTTGTATTTACCAAATTTTAGCGGAGGCTTATTAAAAGAACTCAATCCTACCGGACAAACCTGAATAGCTATGTTGAAACGTCGAAGCGTTAAGTATAGAGTTCAAAATCGATGGTCTCATTTCAGTTCCAGCAATTTGAAATGGATAATCCCTTGCCAGGTCCAGCATGCATATAGCTTTAGTTCATCATACAAGTTGTTTGACGTGGATGGAGTTCTAGTCTCACGTATGCTCGGATTAGTTAGCGGGTCTCAATATTTGAATACTAATATACAATAATTAACGCATTAGTGTCATTATTCATTTTTTTTGCTTCACTAGTATTAAGACACTCCGTTCCCCACTTTCCGCCGCATTCTGGAGGCATTGCGTCTTGACTGACGGAACTCCTAAATCCGAAACTTTATGTAATTTATAAACATACCAAACCGCTGTCTTATTTTCTATAAAATCAGAGTACAAATAAACACCAGCCAGCAAAGTCAACAAATTAACTCGCCCAAACCAACATAGTTATTAAGCGGTAAACCACATATCAATATACTGAAAACTTTTGATTCAGAAAATAAAATACACATTCAATAACTTTAATAGTATACCTTAGTAGTAGGTATTAGTATATATTTGCTTTTATTCTGTATGAGTTTTGCATTGTAAGTTGTGAAAAATATTCCTAGTGGATTTCAAAGCTTATTTCATTTTTTAGGAAATAATCCCCTACAGTACTTAGTAAGTATATTTAAAAATAGTTTGGTAGGATGGACCAATGTGTAACGAAAATGTGTATTCTATTTTAATCTGCCTAAAATATCGCAACAGAAGTTAGTTTTAGAAAAACCTTGCTTGCTCACCAGAAACGTAACTTTATTTTTCAAATTTGAATCTGGTTCAAACTTTTCTTTTCTTAAAAAACACAACAGTCAGCTCAAGTAAGTATATTTTCGTAGTTTTGTTGCAGGGTGCACTTTTATGTGCGTGTTTTTCTCTTTAAGTATGATCGAAAAAGTTTAGTATCGTTTTATCTTTACGATAAGAATTATAAAAATATTAAAAATCGTATACCAAACTTTAAAGTATCACACAGAATCAAAAGTATTGAAAGGGGTTTGATACGAAGTACAGATTATAAGTTAACAAAAAATATATATAAGGTGTGAAAAGACAGGAAAATCTATGTTTGTGTATATGTCCGTCTGTGGTATCGTAGCTCCCAAACGGATGAACTAATTTTGATTTATGTGCTAGCCGTGGTAGTTTGAAGATTATCAGTTCTTTTGTGTGTGTTTACATTACAGAACTTTTTGTAAACGAGGATTTTTAATTATGAATTATGAATACTTTATTACTATTAGCTTCCAATGCTTTGGTTGTTACAATTTTAAAAGAATATACTTATACAATTTTTTTTTATCTGGCATCTCTGGTTTCCCTTCAACACGCATAAATCTTTCGCCTTTACAATTTTTTATAGTTTTATTTTTATAGTTATAAACGATTTTTTACAATTTATTCTATGTGGTATTGTAATATGAACTGTCAGTTGAATGACGCAACTGTCGCCGTGTTGATAGATGAACGGCATGTTGGCAGAATATTTTTAAATAATATGATAAAAATGCATCGATTTTTTTTACATTGTGGTAGTTAGAAAGTTGGTTTAATGTAAAAAAATCTTTAAAAAATCTATTTCTTTACAGATTAATCAGCAAAAAGTAATTTAAAATAATAAATAAATACAAACTATGAAATGTTATAGTAAAAGTGTTACAGCACTGCAAAACTCTCGACATCTTCTGATATTGAAACAAGAATATTAAACATTGAAGATTTCAGTAATGACTTGCAGAAGAGGAAATTGTCTTGAAAGCGTTCTCGTATCAAAAAATTCTTCGATTTTATGTTACAATTAGGGAATTCTATACACTTAAAGCAAATATTTCAATCTTATATTATAAAACTATTATGTTTATACTTTACGGCTTGGTGGACAAAGGGAGGCGATGTTAGATATCCTGTAATTTATATTTGCCTGATGCGAGAAATATGACATAAACATATCTATATATTTCAAGACATAAAAATACATTCACTTTTTCAATTACTTTAAAAGATATTTTTTTGTTATTTTAGCAAGCTTAAATTATATTAGACTAAAAAATAAAGATTTGAAAAAAAATATCTTAAAGCCCTTTATTTGTTATGTAACACTTACAGAAATATAGGTCAATCGTGGTGCAGGGGCACTAACTTGTGACTGTAGACGCGTCAGGTTGTGAATTCGATTCCCACTCGAGAAAATTAAATACATAATATTTACAATTCTTCACATTTACAGCATGACGCTTAAAAAATATAAGATTTCAATTCAAATTGTGTGGACTAGTAACGTTATTCTCAGTCCTAGTGTTCACTTACATTGTTGAAATGGTTACTACCGCTCCAGATATTGGGATGTTACGAATCATTCCCATACACGCTTCACCTGGTAACAAATGGAATGTGTACATTGCAGAACAGATACAGTACATCCATGATTTTCGGCATATGATACCTCTAACGTGGCTATCGCTTACACAATGGATTATGCCTTTTAGCTATATTTCTGCTAATTATCAATACAGTGACACAAGCACTAAGTGATTCATTAAATATAGTGATGAATCACTCGATGTAATGATTACTACAGGGGTTCCCAACCTTTATCAGCTCGCGGCGCAGTTACAAGTTTGGTATTTTTTGACGGCGCCCTACCCAATTTAGTTCGCTATTAAAAAAAAACAGTCGAAAGAAATAGATCAGTGGCGTAGCTAGGGTATTTGCTGCCCGGTGCGGCTTGGGGGACTTGATGCCCCTTTCCTGTTTGATGAGTTCTAAAAAAAAAACAAAGTGATCGTCAACTTTGATGCCCCTTTCCTTTCTTCTTAGTCAATTCAATGTGACGGTTGAGCTTGCTCTCACAGTTTCTCAAAGATTTTGAGATTTCCGATTTCAGATTTAGGAACCAACTTACGGCGCCCCTTTTTACTTTCTACGGCGCACTAGGGCGCCGCGGCGCACAGGTTGGGAACCCCTGCTATATCGTATACTGGTAACGTATAAGAAAAAAATATTTTTCAAATTTTTAACTGTTTGTGTTCACGCTAATCGCAGAAACGGCTTATCTTACTTGTATCTTCGGTCTTTATTGTATATCCTTATTTTATTTGTCTCAGTTAATAAATAAAAAAGTTATAAGATTTTAAGAATTTTGTCCAACAAAATTGCTATAAAAGTTTTCCCTAATACGCTGAAACTTTACTTTTCAATACAGATATTGTTTTTAAAATGATATTGGGATTAAAAAACTAAATTAATTACAGATTAATAAATTAATAATTACTTAGATTAAGTCGCTAGTTCTTTATAAATCTTTCAACAAGACAAAACAGGTGAGCATGTCGATGTTAGAATTAACCTGAAAATCATTCTAAATTATTTATAAATCAGGGATTTATACTCTTCGGGGATTACCCGCTAATTCCAGTACTCTATTCCATTGGGTATTCAGAGCGAATCGCATACATCGGTGAAATAACCGCTCAACTTTTTCCTAACAACACCTCGATAGTCAATTTTATTTTCACGCCTGCACTCTGCTGATACGTTGAAACTTTCATCACAGGCTTTCACTAGACATGTATCAAATATAAATTGTTAATGGACGACGGGTGGAGTTCTATTTAAATCCTTTTTAATATCGTTAGCAAGTAATACTTTATAATAAAGTACTTTTGAGGAGAGTTGTGGCCTAGAGATTTAAAGTGTGACTGTAAAGGCGACGAGTTGTGGGTTAGATTTTCAATCGAGGAAATGAGATATTCAATATTTTTATTTCTTGCCTCTGGTTTCGAGACAAACTCAGGACGCTATGCCTCCGGAATTTGAAGTAAAATGGGAGACAGAGTGTCTTAACACTAGGTTCCCTCTACCTACCATGCGTGCGCTATTCGTCATGACGCTAAAAAAAGTGTATTTATGGTTAGAATCCACATATATAATTTAAATACAATGAAAGAAATATGCAATAATTGGAAGATACAAGTTAATTTATAATCCAAAAACCGTCGTTATTTCGGTGGCAGACAGACAGACGGCAACGAATCCTGAGCCAGTCTCTCTTAATTGAAATGTGTCGCGGGTATATACTCGTATCACACTCGCGTTGTGCCCGCATCCGCCTGAACGTCTTGAGCGAATTTAGATCTGTGTACGTAGAACCAGTCGACGCGATACAAGGGGTGTTAATTAATGAAACTTCCTACTATAGTGTTTTCGTATGTAAATTTTGGTTTATTTTAGTCTCTTTCTCGGTGTATATATATATGAGATAATTTAATAATTCTATTTAGCATGGGCTGTAATTATATTATTTTGTTTAATATATATAGCGAATTACTTAGTTTAAATGTAATATTATTAATAATGAGAAAATCTAAGAGAGAATCCAGGTTTTGAGAAATTGTTTATATAATTTATATCTGCTTCGGCTTTTTTCCAGCTTCACGCCGTATCCCGCATTTACGAGAGTAAGCAGAGGGAGCCTAGTGCTAAACACTCTACTCCCCGCCATTTTCCTCCGCTGGAGGTATTGCGTGTTGAGTGGCGAAACTCAACACTTTTGCCTCGACAGCAGACCGAAGAATTGAAAATATTAAATATTTAATATCCTCGATTGGGAATCGAACCAACAACCTATTGAGTTTACAGTTACACGCTTGTGCCACTGTGCTAGGAATGGCTTCATGAAATAATATAAAAAAAACTCAATACCCCCTGCGCTTTGCATATAGGTGCATACATATGCATGCATGTATGCATATGTATATGTGCATTAAAAATATATTGTAACAGCTTAACTAAAACGACTGTGTCGGCTAATAAAACTAATCGCTTCCAAATTTATCAGTTGGCCGCCGCGCTGACGCACGAAATCGATTTCGAACCTCACTCAATTTATTTCGGAAGTGTCGGTGGTTAATATGCAATAAGACTTATTGTAATTATCAACAAATTTGTTTTATTATAATTTAAATAAATTAATTTTAACAAAAAGAAAAACCGACTTCTAACAACGAACTAAAAAGTGAAAAATAATTTCACAAAGATTTTATAATTTTGAAGTCGGTGCCAAGTAAAACAAACAGGCTTAGTAATTAGATATTGTAGTAAGGTTGTTGTAGCATTAGCTTGACACCGACTTCAAAATTATAAAATCTTCGAATCGTCGAATTGGTAACCTCCTTTTCTTACAGAAGTCGGTTAAAAATACTCAAGTGTGAGTTGGTCTCGCATGCAGAGATTTGCGTATCAATTTCAGGATTGTAGGTGATTGGGAAGTATAGCTTATATAAAAGTTTAGAAACTTAAGTTTGCGGGCATATACACTTATTAACTATACTATAAAGAAATGAAAATATAAATTTAAGTAAATATTTCAATTTCCGGAGATCACAGAGACTTGCCTTTAATATTGCTATACCCTTCTCAATTAGTTTAACAATTAGTACAATTAATGTTAATTTGCACAGTATCTATTTATATTTATTTACAAGTTGCAAAATAAACCAACGGTCTGTCCCGTAGGAGCTTTGTATCTGGAAAAAGTAAAGTATAGTAAACTAAAAAACTCATGCTTAGCTAAATTATTATTTTAGATGCATTCTGCTCAGAAAGGATGTTAATTTTATGTTGAAAAAGTTATTAAAAACGCAATTTTTGAAAGTATGTCACTGAGACGCTATGCTAAAATAATGAACTTTGTATGGACGTTTTTGTTTCTTTGATAGCTTAAAACTTTGTGCAAATATTAATAACCCACACACCCGCGAGTGACGTCGTTAGTGGAAAGTTACCAGGCAAGCAAGCTGCTATTACGGCAAAGTTATTATAAAATTAAAATAGTTACAGATATATACTGCTACATTTTTTCACCCAAAATATAAAAAAAATATATACTATACAAGTACTAGTTACCTAAGGTAAAGAGAGTTTATAATTTTCTGTTATATGAAAATTAATTTCCAGCTATAGCTTTCATTGAAAAGAATATATGTATGGGAATTACTTTACATTTACTGAAACTTTTAAAGGACCTAATTACTTCTATTTAAAAAGCGCAATCCTTTGAGTTTTATTCTATGAATGTCATATTTACTCCAACTATAATTCCAACTGAATGTCAAAATGTAATTTTATGTATCAACTTGCTTTTTCCTGCGGCTTCTCCGGCGTTTCCAAATGGAAATAACTAAAAAAAAACAAACAATTCCAACCAGTAATCCCTGCCATTCACGCATTCAGTCTTATCAGAAAGTATTACTAATATTAGTTTAATATTTTTTTAAATGTAACCTCAGTAAAACTTATTTTTTTTTTCTTATCCATCCATACCTATATTATAAATTCGAAAGTAACTCTGTCTGTCTGTCTTTTACGCAATCAGGGCCAAACCGCTAATTTAATTGTGATAAAATACTCATATAGAGATACTTGAGGGTCTCGGAATGAACATAGGATACTTTTTTTTCTCATATTTGTAATATTTTCGATATATACCAATATACTAAAATACTTATTAATTTGACATGCAATTTATTCCGCCATGTTAATAACAACCGTCGTTGCTAAGCAACGATTTGCAAAGAATGTTGTTGTTAGAAAACGTCACCCAAAATGAGCTTGCTTAACGCATCTCTCTATGGAAAACTGAAAATAATTTCATAAATATATTTAATAAATATTCGTATAGTTCAAGCGGGCGTAGCCGCGTTCGGGTCCACTAAATATAGGTCCGTTAAATATAGTTTTCTACCTTGCTTTTTGGTGAAGCAAGGTAGAAAACATGGTATATTTACTGTTATATTTATTATTATAGTTTTGTTTACATGGAATCAAAGCACTGAAGCAAGAGAGCGCCGATAAAGTAAAATGTTAAAAGTAATTCTACGTCTTTAACTTTTATAGAAAATAAGCTCTAACCGCTGGAAAGATTAGAAGGCAACTGAAGCCAAAAGAAAATGCTGAAATATTTATTTTAACGTTACATTTAATCTTTATTTTAATTACAATCAGAGTTTCACAATTACACTATTTTTTTTATATTTTATTCTTACAAGTATACATTTTCATTAATATTATTAAACTGCTAACATATTGTTTCTTTATAAAGAACATACAAATAACAATTAGATTCACAGCAATTGCAGAAAATATCTGCAGACGTAGAACGGAATGGTCCAAAGCATTTATTTCGATTGTTAGCGATCTCTCCTAAACGGCGAGCCGATGTCAATGTGCCATAGGAGAACGCGTGAGTCCCCCAACACCAATGAAATATCAGCTCGACTGTTTCCAAACAACGTTCGATAGCCGTATTTTTGAAAGCCCTCAGAGCAATTTTATTTTTACGCCTGCAGCACGCTGATAGGATGAAAGTTTCAGCGGATGCTTTCACCAGACTCGGCTCAAACGTAAATTGTGGCCGGTCGTGGTGGTGGTGGTGGTGGTGGTGGGATGTGGAATTCTTTATTAATATGCATTAAAATATGAAAGTAGATGCTATATGCTTATTTGAATTAGTGTTGTATGGAACAAGTCTAGCTAAAATGCTCTATTCTTTATGGTTTTGTAATTTTTGTAGTAAAATGTGTGATGTACAGTTTTCTGGTATTGTCAAGAAACAGGCTTTAACACAACTTTAATTAAGTTAATGTAGTCAGTATACTAAGATAAATATCAATTATTTTAACTTACTGAAGTATATTGAAATTAGTAGTGCAGTTTAAGTAATTTTAACCTTATATTACAAAAGACATTATTTATCTATTAAAAAATAAACCTATATAAAATATAAACGTATAATAGACTATTCAGTGCTACAGTGATTAAGTAACTAGGGAGTAAATTTGGGAGTTTCTGTTAGAAACAATCGTTAAACTTGTCGGCAGAATTAATTGCAGGTACAATATTATAAACCGCGCTCTTTCGAATTAATTTATTCCCAAATCCTAGAGACCTTTTAACAGCCTTTAACTTTGTTATCACGATGAATAATAATTTAACCAGAAAGGAATATAAACAGTAACAATTTATTTCAACATCTTCGAAAACAACTCATTTGTTATTCATGAAATTGAAATTATAGGCAAAAATAACATACATTATAGTATTTTTAAAAGATTTTATAGTGATAATAATGAAATTTAAAGGTAATTTGTATATGTGCATATTATGTAAGCCAAATATTTTTGCCTATAATAAAATATACTATTTATGGCTACAAATTTAAATATAAACTAAACATTAATAATAGTATAATGTAATTAAAACCCTTGTATAGTATAGCAAATTAGAAAACTAAAAAGAATAATAATGTATATGCAAAACGGCGCGGTTACTGCAACGAACAACCGCGACGAAGCAACGAAATAAGTTGAATTTATCTGCAACTAGCTCCACCGAGGCTGGCAAATCCCTAGCCAAATTTAAGAGGAAGCGTGAATTGGCAAACTTTAATTGAAATAAAGTTAATTTCAATTTCGACTCGTATTTAGCTGATTAAGTAATTTATTTGATGCAGGTTCAGCTTTTGGA
This sequence comes from Heliconius numata, assembly GCA_016802625.1. Taxonomy (NCBI): domain Eukaryota; kingdom Metazoa; phylum Arthropoda; class Insecta; order Lepidoptera; family Nymphalidae; genus Heliconius; species Heliconius numata. The sequence goes on from JAEBDU010013203.1 coordinate 25,331, forward strand.
AGGAAGCAGTCGGTAACACATAGCTCTGCAAAGCACTTAGCACGAATTCGATCCCACTAACACCGCCTAATGCCGCCTGGCCGGTGCTGGTGGAGCACAAACGCGGGTTCCGCTGTAAAATGCCTTATGCAAATCGCAACTTGTGATTGATGATAATCCCAGCACATCTGCACTGGGAAACAATACACTTTCGACGCTAGCTGCTGCAATTTAATGGGGATTCCCCCAGTGGAACAGCTTCTATCGTATTTTTACAAATGCTCGTTCGTATATTACTATTAAACTACATCTGCTTTTGTGTATTTACAGTTTTCCTTTATTGTAGTTTGAGTAATTTCGATGTGATTTTTAACTTTTACTTACAAATAAATGTAATATAAATATTGTTTTATATTAAAAGATGAAATTTCGACCTTTTTTATTGTTGTAAGACTTTATGAATAAACATTGTTGACATCCAAATTTATAGGAAAGTTAGATAGCAATGTTATTCTTTCTCTGATTGTGGTCTCGTGTACAAAAACTCTCTCTTGTGAATGTTATCGTTGAAATTATATTTTATTAGGCCACTTGTGGCGCAGCTGTACAAAGTGTGACTGTAAACTGACTGGTTGTGAGTTCGATACCCACTCCAAAAATATATATATTTCTTTAAAATTTAAATTTCCATTTCTTCGTTCTGGTGTCGAGGCAAAGGGCGTTGAGGTCCGCCACACAATACGCAATGCCTCCAAAATTCGGTGGAAAGTGGAGAACGCAGTGTCTTAACACTAGGTTTCCTGTGCCGTGTGCGGGATACAGCGTGAAGTTGTTTTATATTTTCATACTTGGGTAATATTTTATTTCCCTGTATATATTTGCCAGTTAGAGTTCAGAGAACCGGAAGCTAGCTGTATTTTGTTATTGTCCCATATGGCGGAACATAGAGACACACAAAACGAACACACTTTATAGCTTATAATTTCCTCCTGCATATTGACTTACTGTACCATCCCAAGGCACGATGCCAAGCTTTACAAATTGCATTTTTTCTATTGTACATAGTTGAAAGTTCAATTATTAAAATATAATTTTATTTATTTAATCAGTATGGTAGATGAACATAAAATCTACATAAAATATTAATTTAAATATTTTTCTAATCCACGTAAATTTGTTTCTTTTTCGATTTGAACTTCAGACTACTATAGAGACATTTGGTATACTATTTTATATAGAGTATCTTAATTTGAACCACATTGTAATATATAGTAATAAATGTTTTTTTCTAAATCCATCCATTCCGGAAGCCGAATTTACTATAATTAAATTGATAATGCAAAATATAACAATTATAAACGATCTTAGTCAAATATGAATAAAGTATCGAGTTAATATTTTCATTTTTTCGCTCTGGCACCGAGGCAAAGCGCGGGGTAGAGTCCCGCTACTTAATACGCAGTGCTTTCAAAAATTCGGCGGAAAGTAGGAAACGGAGTGTTTTAACACTAGATTCCCTCTACCTACTCCGTTATATGCGGGATATAGTATGAAGCTGTAAAAAAAGTAATGTATACACTTATACAGACAGACTCTTCCCAACTGTACCATCACTCGCCCAGTACTAATAAACTCATATATTATATACAGGAACATAATTCGAAAAATATTAAAAATATTGTCACATATTTGGTCATGTAAAATGAAAAATATTTATTTACGTCGTCCTTCCTAAAAATACCAAGCTGCTAAAAGATTTACGTAGAACGTGATTTTAGTATACCACAATAAAATATTAAAAGCAGCATTCTAAATAAATGGGCGTCAGTGTGTAGCGCGGGCGGGCGGAAAGGCGGAAGATACGCCTTCGGAAACAGGATGGTGTAAGATAAAGAGAACATTTCCTATTTCCATAGGATGTTCCCATCTTGGGAGAGATTTAGTAAAATTTCGACGGCCTCGTTCCTTTAACGCGCCGCCGAGTAAATTCGTTGTTTTTCATTATATATATTTAATATTTTTTGTCGGTTTGTTTTAATTTTGTCAGCTCCCGTATCGTTAGTTGGTGTAATTGTGCGAAATGCTCGTTAAATCTGAATTAATCTAATCTAGCAAGCCCACAGCTGGCTGCTGCGCTCCAGCTGCTAGGATAACGTTAAACTTCATTAAGTTATTACATCTTTGTTCTTGAAGATATGGCCAGTGCAAATTTGTTTAAATTATTTTTTATAATAATTTGCCTTTTTAAATTAATTTTAGTTAATATATAACCTTACAAAAAAATAAACTAATTTTATCGAACAATCTAAATTTTCCTTACATATATTACGTATATATGCGGCCCTCACGCAGCTTCGCACGCTTAAATTATACGAGTATTTATTTTATATGATTTAGATATATTTAATATTATTTTAGTATAGTTATCCATCTTTATTAATATTTATTTGATGTTACTATCAAAATGTATAGTATTTAAAATATTGATTCCAGGAATTCCAGGACAAAAAGTAGTATATGTCATGCTCTACAATCCCTTCTATCGGTCAGTGCTAGTAACATAACAATCGGTCTTAAGAAGATTGGTCCTGAGAAACGAAAAGACTTATGTATCGTGTAAATAACTATATCCATTTGAAAAATACGGCACATTTTGATGTCATTACATAAACATATATCCTTTAAAGATTTTTATATAAAAAATCGTAATTTAAACTCTATATCTTTAGTGAAATAAATTTTCTACTCAAACCAAGTTTCGTACTTCACAACACACATACTCGTATAATATGATGTTGTATTAACAGCCCTTAATATAGCCCACTCAATACAAATCTTCACAATCCCTTAAGACCGCGCACACGAGGTTTATTAGCGGCGCCATTGGCTTACATGACTGTATATCATTGGGTACCTCGGCTCTAATCATATTAGATGGTCTAATAGTCAGGATTACTCCAAGTGCTTAATTAAATCGATGTAAACTTATCATAATAGTTTGTGGGTTTATTATCACCAGTAAATATTATAATAGAGGCAGTCGTGGCGCAGGGTACAAACGTGTGAATGTAAAGGTTGTGGGTTCCCTCTGTCTGCCAAATTTTCAAGGCATTGTGTGTTGAGTGGCGGAAATCAACGCCGCGCTTTTGCTTTGGTACTAGATCGAAAAAATGAAAAAGAGTAATCTATTCCTCCGAGTGACAATCGAATCTACAGCTGTCACGTTAAAGTTACTTGCTTGTGCCCCAGCACCACGAGGCCTCCCTTTAGTGAGGTAATATTTTTTTATTGATTATTATAAAAAATATTTCAAATATAGACTCTAATTAAGGAAAATTGTTAAGTAAAACTTATATTTTTACAGAAAAGAAATTGAACAAGAAAAATTCTAACGTTGGTATTTTCTTTACAAATTCGAAACAATATAGAAGCTATATCTTTACATTTTCTTCGAATGGCCGGTGGTATTTACTGAAAAACTTGAGCTTTTACGTCACGATGAACAAAAGCGGCCGTAATAAGTCTGCAGAGCTCCGCGAAACAACTGAAACTACCCCCAACAAAAAATGAAAAAGTCTGTCCATGTCCAAATAAAATATACTTGTAAAGGAAACGTTATTGATATTGTGTAAAAGCTGTAAAGTACTTAAAAAAACCTTTTAGTTCCAGTTTCTAAAGCAATTTTTATTAGTAAGATTAAAATTATAAAAAATATATTTATTTTATTAGAGTTAATTCAACATTGGTTTATTGTATGTCATAGATGTCGGCACGTTTCAGTTAAGTTGTGTTTAAGGGTGCAGGAGATAAGATAAGGCCGCCTTTAGTAAGATATCTACTCTATACTTAGTCTAAGATACTTTGCAACTTAATAAATAGATAATATCAAAAATATATTTTCCTCCCAAATAAAAAAATAATTATGTTTCATAAATAACACATTTTAACATCAATAAAATTACAAAAGTCATTAGCACCTACAGTATTAATAATCCTAAAAATAAAAAGAAATTTTCCGCTTCATAAAAATGATAAAACCATAAAGTCAACGACTATTTTTAATGTATATTAATTTTGTTACGATTATATTAAAAAAGCTGTAGAAAGGTCTTTTACCGGAAGCCAGCGACATCAGTATTCCTCGTAGCACTCTACTCGGGGAAACAAATTCCCAAAATTGAATTTTATAAAACGAGCTGTATACTAGAACTAGGTACATAGAAGTTTGTACTTGAAAAGACATTTTTATTCAATTATTTAATTTCAAAGATTTTAACTAGATGTTAGAAAAACTCTTGATTTGTTTTTATTTTAATTTGTGAGCTTGTTAGGATTGGTTACGATTTTGAGTAACGTTGTAATTTTTTCCATTTAAATACTTCAACTGAATTACACTATATTTATAAAATAAATTAAGTCGATTTCCTAATTCTTATGTTTTATATTTTTTTTTATTTGATATTATTTTTGTTTAACGTAATAGTATCTAGATGTTTTACAAACGTTATAAAACATAGAAAATACAATAAAATATTTATTCCTAACGTTTTGGTTTGTAAGAAAATTAGTAATTTTAAATTTAATTTTAAGGTCTGTTATGTTTAAAATTATCATAATCGAATAATTATTTTAAATGCTCTGTTGTTCCCAACATATATTTTATGGCAGGATAATAAACAATAATGATAAATGACATATAAAAATGTCAGTACCAAATAATTATTACAAAATTAAAGGGGTGCTTAAATATATTAAATTAATAATAGTTGAACGTAGAGATTTGTGACCTAAAAACAGTATCTCTGAAATATACTGACGTCAATAAAGTTCAGCTAGACGTTTCATATCTTTCGAATGCAAAGATTTGCTAACTTGCGGTTCTTGGTTTGTGATATTGGCGTTTGGATTGAACTCCGCCTACGTACTCGTAAGTCGTTTTTTAAACATTTTGTACGGATTCATTGAAGTGAATTGGAATCCTGTAAGTATATATACAAAGGTTTATTGATATACACTGAATAATGCTAAATTATATAGTTAAACTATATTTAGTTGTAGAGTATGTCTGTGTTTCTGTTTGTCTGGGCTAATCTCCGGAACATCTTGTGCGATTTTTAAATAACTAAATATTTTTCTATTTTTCCCTAAATACACTTAAATAAATATTCGCATAGTGCAAGAGAGCGATGCTTATTTTTTTACATATTTTCTTAATCGTCGATGAAAATATCAAGAGAAGAATATTATTCTTTACGTTTTTTCCACAAAATAGAGGGACTTAGTTAAAAAAAATACCATCAACAGTATGCTTTAAATTTATTCGAGATATGCTCATTTTGCACCTGCAGACTAGGTCTGTACTGGCTGTATCACAGACGGCTCGTTCTCTGAGATTCAATTTTAAAAATTTGTTCCTCTCACTGAGACGCACTCTGAATACAAATAGCGCTGAGTTATTACTAGTGTTGGCCACATTTTTAAACTGAATTTGCTTTGTTCAATCTTGTATATTATTTCAGTTATCCCGGTCAAATGTCGTTATTCAGCTTTATTGTATGGAACTCGTTCAGAAAACTTTCAAATATATTTTGTATGTAAATAAAGAAAAGAGGGTAACAGAAAGTTTATGTTATGATAGAGTTACTTTAAATATTGATACACTATATGTATACTTAACTTACGTATGCGACAAATAAGAATCCTTCCTATCATCTGGATAGTAAGATTTTTTAAAAGAATTATTTACTACTAATCTATATGGAAAATCTTTTGCTATTTGATACTTTATTTATTATTTAGTAGACATTTCGTTACCACTTTCTCTCCATCTAAATACAAAAATATAATCCTACGTCCTTTTATGTGGAAATACGATAGCGTCAATGTCTATATGTATAAGTAGTATTAATGTGTTTGTATATAACATTAAATAATTATATAAAACTAGTAAAGATCAAGAATATATGTAAATATGCATAAAATAAGAAAAAAAGTAAAATTTCTAGTTTATGTCATTATTTGCTGCGAAGAAATAATAAAATCACCTACCTGTACGAGTATAACACTCTCTAAGTCTTGTATCAGTGAAATGATGAAAAGTAAATGTGTTGTCAAGAAAACGTGACGTACACCCTTATCGCTTACAAATATTTGCGCTCGTGAGCGCTCGTGTGAGCCGAACGCAGTAGAACGTGACGTATTGAAATTATTATTTTTTAGAATTATTCTTCATACTTGCTTGTCAAAGGATAGGTAATACGAGTAGTGAACAATTGGAATTTATTTATTGCATTCGGATTCGTAGGAAGAACTTGTAGTTGGCGGTTAGTGTGGTTTTAATAAAAATGCATTTTAGAATTATATTATATAAATATATCAAAATATATTTATAAATATAATTATAAATATGTAAATTTCTTTTCAGCTTCACGCTGTATCAAGCATATTATAGTAGGGTAGGCAGAGGGAGCATAGTGTTCAGACACTTTGCTTCACACTTTCCGCTGAATACTGACATTGTCTGTTGAATAGCGGAATTAAACGCTGCTCTATTGCCTTGACACTATAGTAAAGAAATAAAAAACTGTCGCGTTTACAGTCACAGGCTTGTCCCTGCGCCACGACTGGCCTCTACTTATAATTGACATCTTAAGCTCTGGCTAAGTATATCTACACTCAGCAAACTTACTAATATTTGATATCCAAGAGAATATAACATTCAAGAAAATTCAAAGATAATTCCTTCAACTTAGAAAACTTTACGACATATTAGTTTTCTCTACAATTTTCTAGCGTTATGCTAATAATTCCAATTCGTTTCATTTCTATATATAACGGTATAGAGAAAATTGCCACCAAGTCCATAAAATAGACCAGCTCTTCAGCAGCTTCGAAAAACCCAGCGTTAAATACGAATATAGTTTATCAGGGATTTTCATTTCGGCCAATAATATATATACGAGTGGAGTGCGGCGCGTACACGCTGCTAACGGAAATTGAACGCGAACTACTATCTGGTAGTATCGGGAATGGACAGCTCATGTCAGGGTGGCTGTGTACGTTGACTGACACACTATCCGCCTATCAGTTCCCAGCACAAAGACATCCATCTCGCGTTGCAACAACTTCCGCTGACGGGTTTCAATTACGTTCAAAGTTATCGCTGCGCTACATTCGTTTTGATTTCGTTGATAGAGTTATAGAGACAGATGTATGGGTGGGATAGATTGATTTGGGAGGTGGAATTTATTTGTGATGTTCAAATGAATGCGAGGATTGTCAGTTTTGGATTTTAAGCAGCAATTGTCTCCTGTGATCTCTCTCTCTCTCTCGTTATTATTGATATATACGGCAAGGAATAAAATCTTTTAAGTTTTTAAGCAAAGAAAACTTGGGAACCTAGTGTTAAGACACTTTGTTCCCTATATGGGATATATACTATGGCCCTTTTGTTCCCCATTTGCGCCAAATTCTGGAGGAGTTGTATTGTAAGCTCTAAAACTAATTTAGTCTAAATCCTACACATGATTTAACATTAAATTCATTTATAAGATAAATAAAAGAATAGTTTTTAAGGAACAAATCTTTTCTATCCTACGAATGATGAAGAAGTTTCCTATATAAACAAAAGTTACGACGGAAGCCACGTATCAGAGTAGGGAAAGATTCGCTAACTATCAACAACTTTCAATAATCCCACTAACTTCATTGTAACGAACGTTATTTTGGCAGTTAACTAGCCTTTTCTGTCGTCGCCATAAAGCCATGGTGTCAAGAGGGAAATATATTTTGTACTAATTCTCTTAACGTATGTAGCGTTTATTGGTATTTTAGAACTAAGTCTAATGTTGTTATAATAACGTTGGTTTGTGCTTAAAATGTAACAAACACTTGATTTTTTATAGCTTTACGCCGTATATAGCAGGATTGAGGGACCCTAGGAACCTAGTGTTAAGACACTCCGTTTACCCATTAAGCTGTTCCCCACCTTCAGACGATTTCTTGAGGTATTGCGTGTAGTGTAAATCAACGTCGTGCTTTGCCTCGTTACCGGAGCGAGTAAATGAAAAATTCTGTATTTCATTCCCCTAGCGGGAATCGAACCCGCAACCTAGCATTGACAGTTGGCACGCTTGTGCTCCTCCGCTACAACGGCCTTATAAAGACTCCGAAAACTTTAATATCATCACAATATTATATTATTTTATCAAGTAAATAGAGTTCGAAGAATGACTTTTAATTTCTAGTTATATAGTAATTGTTAGACATTTATAATACAAATTTTCCCGCCTTTTTTACTTAGAACATTGTAAGTTAATATTATTTTACAGTCTGTGGTGTTTGATTGAACTTTGTCAAACGTTAAAGTAATTAATTAAGTCACCGACTCTTTGATGCTGAAATAGGTTTGGCATAAATGTTACTCAAGAATTAAGGTTATTAGTGGCGGTCAGTGTAGTTTTGTGTGATTTGCGTATAATATACAGCTTAAAGCTAAAAAAGCTTACATTTTATTATATTAAGAATTAGCTATATTTTTTTTCACACTAATAAAGTCTTAGATTTTATTATTCAGGGTATCTTAATCTTTGCTATTGTGACAATATATGATACCTGATATAAGCTCAATCCTGATATAGAGAAAGATATACGGTTTCATTTCATTACGCTCATAGTATGATACTACACGCATACATATGTCTTTTTTTATTCGAGGCGGTCGTATAAAGATATAAACATATAAAAATTACTTTTGAATATTCTTCAGATTCATTAAATCAGATGCAGTTTCTGTTTCGTAGAACTAAGAGCAACTATTAAATAGTAAAATTGTATTATTAAGGAATTATTATTTATTAATATTTTAATTTTTTCGTTCTGGTAATAAGGTAAAGCCCCGGGGTTGAGATCCGTCATTCGAAACGCAAAGCCTTGAATATTAGATGGAAAATGGGGAACAGAGTGTCTTAACACTAGCGTAAAGTATCCTACAAAATAAATAAGACCCGTGAAAATAAACAAAAATATACAAGAGGAAAAATAAGTTGAAATGATTTGAATTGATTGAAAACGTCTTTTGTTATTTTTATAAATCTCATCCTTTTTATGGGGTAAAGTAATATCGGGGATAAGAAAGATTACTTTCTGAAGGAACAGCGATGCATTTCAGCTAATCAGGGAAATAAAGTGGTTATGGTATTTGGTACTGTTGTATTGAAAATGCTTTAAAATTATGAAAATTATTGTACATAATTTATTTTAGGTATATATATGATATAATTGTTCATACATAGGTAGGTATGTAGATATATTTATTTTCTTATGATCCTAATTTTAATTATAAAAAGAAAGAACAGAGAAAAAAATGTGTAATTAGTTACGTTTAACATAAAAATATTTTTAATGTTCAATAAAAGAAAAATATGTGTAAAAAAAGAACTCGTTACCTCCAAATATCTCTAAATATAAGTGGTCTCTGAGGTGTATATTATAGTATAATGTTTGTTAATTAAAGAATTATATACTGGCCACACACTTAAATTAGAATTTGTAGAATAGTAGCTCAGTGCAATACAAAATTAAGGCAAGTTCATAATGAATATTTATAGCTTTAATATCCTTCGACTGGCCGGTGGAGCTAGTCGATTAACAATTCCAGTTGTATGCAGAAATGGCTATTTTTATTGTGAGTGTTCGTTCTGGTTCTTAAATAAATTTTACTTTTTCATTTAAATGTTCGGAAAAATACTATAGCATTTTTTTTTCTTAATTTTCAACACATTTTTAGAACAAGGGGTGGAGCTTTTCGATCCAGTTGTAACAAATTCAGAAATAATTTAAAGACTCTCCTTAAGCCTAGACTTGGAGCGCAAGTCTCGGGCACTGCTCTGACCTCTTCCTGCAACGCGATGGCCTGTCATCCGAGTAGAGAATCCATGAAATGCTTATAAGTTTCTTCTTTTCTTCTTTCTATGGTGGTACTCATCACGCAGACGAAGACGAAGCTCTTAAATGCCTTTTAATAAAACCAAAGAGTTTGAGCTCATTAAATTCAATTGGATATATTCTATTTATATCTCCTGCAAAAAAAATACAGAAAATTATTATTTCAAACTCTTATTTTATTTTATTAACTGCATTTCATGAAATAACATTATGTTATTACAGTACTCGTATGTATGTTGCGCTTACCAAAGTATATTTTTGCTAGTAAACTATGAATTCAAAATTAGGAATAACATAAGTACGCATTTATTTTATTTAATATATGAATGTTATTACTTTTTGAAGCCAGTCGTGGCGGAGAGGCGAGAACGTGTGACTGTAAGCGCGACAGGTTGAAGGTTCGATTTGCACTCGAGGAAATAAGATGTTAATTAATTTCATCTCATCGCTCTGGTGTCGAGAGCGGAGTGCCTTAACTCTAGACTCCTACCTATCCTGCTACTTACAAGAAAAAATACTAAACCTTCGTATTACATGAAAAACATAAAGCCAGGACCCAATATGAAATAAGTGCATAAGATATTCATTTCTTCAACAATATATCCTGGTCTCGTGTACATAGCCGTACATTCTAGAGCGCGGTGCAATATGTTTGCTTGTTCCGGACCGTATCTTCCTCTTTATAAGATGTCCCTGGAAGTCAAGAGTTACGAGTCGATTCACCCTATAAAGTTTACAACTCCTTGAAAGCTAATACTTTGGTCTTAAGCTGAGTGCCCACAATAAAACTCTTCGGATTCAATCTAGGTTGAGTCTATAATATTAGATCAAAATATTCTTAAAGACATATATTTTGAAGTCGTCGTGGTGCAGGGTCACTAGGGTGTGACTGTTACGTGACGGTTGTAGATTCGATCGTCACTTGGGGGAATTAATTATTATTTATTAATATTTTCATTGCTTCGCTCGGGTTCCAAGATAAAAGCGAGTTCCGCCACTCAACACACAATGCCATGTAAAATTCGGTGGAAAGTGGGTCTTACATATACTAAAAGCATTAATATACTAGATAAAGTACTCGTTAGAGTCCAAAGTCCAATACTATCAATAAAATGAAGGGTGGGCGATAAATAGAAGGTGTTTTTAAATTATTAAAAAAGAGTTTCAAAATTATTAACACAGCTAACGAATACTCTTATGCTTTTTTATGCTAACTTAACATAAACAATCGTAATTTAATCTCTAATAACTTATATACAAACTTAAATACTACAAGTTATGGTAACGTAACTTACCTTGTAAAAATATAAACATGTATTATGCTTCTAAAAGCTTTTAAGCTCAAGCCGTTGATATTATAGAGCTAAACTAGCTCTCAAGATAACATAATGCGTCATACGCAAAGGTGTGTAAAGTTTAGTGCCGCTAAAGACATACTTATGTTTATTATAACTATCCCATTCCTTCATTTATAGCTTTGTAACCTTTTCTTTCTTTATATTGTTTATATACATTAAATCTCATATCAAGATAAGCAGATAGAACCTAGGAGCCTAGTCTTAAGACGTCCCGTTTCCATTAAAAAATTACCGCCGGAGCATATCGTTTCGAGTGGCGGAATTTAGCGCCGCGCTTTGTCTCGTTATTTGTAACGCTACGTGTCCTTGCTCTGGCAAAGAAATGCAATTTCATAAATATATTAGTGGGCTCGCAACCGTCTCGTTAATTGAGGCCAGTCGTGGTGCATGGCGCAAGTATGAGACTGTAAACGCGACAGGATATGGGTTCGTTCCTATTCGAGGAAATGAAATATTTAATATTTTTATTTCTTCGCTACGGCATCGAGGCAAGGTGCAGTTAAGTTCCGCCATTCAACACGCAATGCCTCTAGAAATTGGCGGAAAGTGAAGAGCGGGGTGTCTTATCACTACGCTCCTACGCTCTGACCTGCTACATGCGGGATACAGCGTGAAGCTAAAAAAAATGTTTAATACAAGAAAAAGGCACGGGCTGCTCCTGGTATATATGTACATTTCCATAATTTAGGCCCCCATTCATCCATCTCAAGTCAAGTGCACTTCAAATGGCCGTTAGTCATAAGCACGTTTTATCGTCTGATATTGACACTAACATTCTACTCTGCATATAACGTGTTGTATGATACATAACTAATATGTATATAATATATTAATATATATCAATACATTGGGTGAAATCTTCTACTAGGTGGATTCCAAGCTCTAAAAGAAGAATTGGCAGACCAAAACGGAGACGCCGAGACGAGCTGGACCATTATAAACATGACTGGTGCTCAATAGCGCGAAATAGACCAGAATGGAAGAAGTGGAGAGAGGTCTTTGCCCAACAATGGGATGGTTCAGGATAGGAAAAAAAAAAAACATTAATTTGAGCTTTGGGCTGTTAGACTGAGGCGACAAGGAGAAAACAATTCTAATATTCTGATGTAATGTATAAAATAAAAATAAAAAATATAACATTATGAATTAAAATAAGTTCGGATCATTAAAAAAAGGTTTCAATAAATTCCACTTAACGTTATGATTAAAAATCAAAAATAAATAATATTTCATTAAAACAATGTAACGGAGTATCATTTTAATAATTCTGTTTTATACTATTAAATAATTAGAAATACACCAAAATCTATCAAATATCACCAAATGTCTAGCACAATTTGCACATATGGGTTTGACGTAACGCGCCCACCGTACACCAATATAACGTGATTTTCTAAATCGGACAGCTCTTGTCTCTGAGTGCTCTCTGTCGCGTTGGTAAAAGGTATTACATTCTGACCCTGCCCCTTGAAAACGTGATGTCCATATGCTCGGTATACACATGTGAGATATATGGCTCTCCTTGCCAAGCTTTGATGTTGTGCAGAGATACGAGTATGTCATATTGACTATTTTAATAGTTATTTTTTAAAATATAGGTATATTCAAATACTAGAACAGCAAAAAATTACTTATCATAATATTTTCTTTCCACTTTTTTAGAAGAACTCTTTTTTAGAAAACCTAGTGTTAAGCTGTCCTCTATTCACTTTTTGGACGCATTGCGTGTACATTGGCGGATCTCAACGCTGCACTTTGCTTCGAATGAAAAGATTAAATATTTTATTTTCTCAGGCCGGGAACCGACCCCCAACCTGTCGCGTTTACAGTCACACCCTTGTGCCCTTGCGTCACTCATGGCTATCATAGTATATAGGTACGTAATTCGCGCTAACACAAACGAAGCAGCAAAGACAAGCTAGTATATGATAAATATTAAAGAATAACTTTTTTATCTATAAATAAAAATTTTAGAGAAAATTACATATCTGCCACTCGACTTTGCATTTATCTATTACTTTAGATATCATAAATATTGAGGATGTATGGTCAGCTGAATAGCGAGCTTTACATTTTCATACAAATAATATTTTCTTTGAAGTATTGGATACAATTGCCACTGTCGATATACTTCGAGTACATACTATTAATGAGTATAAATACTAGTACGATAAGCATTATTATTTATTGATATATTTTTGTGTTTTTTTAGCTTCACACAACATATCCCGCATACACAAGGGCAGGCAGAGTGAACCTAGTGTTAAGACACTCCGTTTACCACTTTCGGCAATTTTTGAGGCATTGCGTGTTGACTGCCCTAACTAAAATCAGCTCTTTGTATTATTACAAGAGCGAAGAAATTGAAATATTAATAAATAATAATTCATTCTCCCGAATGGGGATCGAACCCGCTACCACGCGCTTACAGTCATACGCTTATGGGACTGAGCCACGATGGCCTTAATTAATACTTTGTTAACACCTCTTTAATACAACTTTATAAATATTTTTTACGTGTTGGAGCAGTTTAAAATGTTTTATTAAAGATTTTTTGATAAAAATTATTATGAATGCAATTGATTATAACAATAATACTTTAGATTATATAAAATTCTTACTATTATAGCTCTTGGCATAATAATAAAATGAGTATTCACATTAAACAGGCACTTAACATTTTCATATCCCATACTCACTAAGCTCTTTAAAATGGAATAGTGAAACGACATAGAAAGCATTCGTAGAATATTTTTTCTTTACTATTAACGCTGTAACATCAAAAATGGGTTAATGGAGGGCAAAATGACGTCATTCATCTTAGTTGGATTCCTCTTAACTTACGCGCCGCTCCCTACTACCTAATTTCCTTCATTATTGTTTTTTTCATTTCGCACAGGAAACAAGAATGGTGTAGTGATTTACTATGTTATAACGACTACGTTTGCCTTTTTATTTATGTTTTCTTTGTATTTCTTTAGTTACAGTTCGGTTTGGTTTTTGAGGGTAGGGGAGTTTTTTTAAATATCTTTTAAGTTTTCACGCATTGGATTGGAAAACTGAATGCGTTGTATTTCGAATGCCTTTCAAGTTTCATATATCATAGCAGGGTAGGTACGTACCCTGGGAACCTAGTGTCTTAAACATTTCCATTACCCATTTTCCGTCAATTTCTGGAGGTCTTGCGCGTTGAGTGGCGGAATTCAAGCCGCGCTTTGTCTCGACACCAGAACGTAGAAATTAAAATATTTAATTTTTAATTTCTTCGTTGTTTATTTGTTTTATAATAAACAACAATATTATAAGAATATTTTTAAAAAGTTAATAGAAAGTTATTATATTATCTTAATAATAGGTAGCTTAATTATCTTAAAGATATTTTACTTAAATAATTAGTTATAGGAGAGCATCCTTAGCCTAATTTAAATTGTTAAAGTAATCTTATACTATAAGAGTTTGTAATTAAATATTAATTAAATTTATTAACAGTGGATGTTTAAATTGTTTCAATATATTTTAATATTTTCTTTGGTTGTAATTTGAACGCAGTACATGCTAAATAAATTAGATATAATTATGTAGGTGTAGTATTGAAAGTCAAATCAAAAACATAAATGTAAAATGTGAGCCAAGTTAAATGTTAAAAGTTGTGTCCTCGACTTCACCGACAAAAGAATGGGAAATTTATATGGATTTTTACCGACATTTCGGCCGAATTTTTAGTTTTTTTAGTTCCAAATTCTGATAAACTAGTACGATGAACGATACCAACCAAAGAAACCTCGCTAGAATTACAAAAGAAAAAACAGATTGCATCTAGAATAGCCATAGTTCATGACTCGCAATATTGAACTGCCAAGTACCGATTCACAATATCTACTTATTATATTCCTTTTTATTCTTGTCTTTAGATGAGAACATTTATTACTGTCTTATTGCTTGTGAAGTGCTCGGGGCTGAGAGAGTGTCAACAACGGGTTATTATGTTGAGACTGGGGGGAATTTAACAAGAAAAGAATCGTTGTGGTGCCAACATTTAGACAAATGCTAACGTTTGTCTTGTGGAAATGGAATCTGTTGAAATAATTGTAGCAGCATTTAAGCATCTGGCTGGCTGTATAAAAAGTATATTTTAAATTATTATTTTTGCCATTGTAGTGCAATTGTAATGAGTGTTTCGGTATAACGTAGTTGTGATTTCAAAGCCTATTTGGTGCTAAATATAGAATTAAAATTGTGTGAAAACTAGTCACTAGGTTATTTGGCTTGAAGCCCAGAAAAATGATCATTTAAATGTATGTATATATATATAAATCTTCATAAAATGCTATTTATAAATAATGGCAGGTTATATTTACAATTAGCTATTTAAACAGTTTCGCCCGTTTTGACTTATCGTTCGTATCGTTATATTTTAGGCAAATTATACATTTTATGTCGCTTATGCATTAGAATAACTTCTATGAGCTATAATGCTGTAAGGTTTCATCTTAATCCGTTCAGTAGTCCTGCGTTCCCTAGTTTCGCTCGACGTCCTGGGAATTCACGTCAGGTGCAGTGTAACTCTCATTTTTGGATGATCGTCAGAAAGTGTTTATAAAGCTGAACATTTCCTAAGATGTGATATTCACATCGCTTAAGGATCGCTAGGATTTCACATTAGGTATTCAGATTTTCGAAATAAATTACAACAGAACAAGAAATATATAACAAAAAAAATACCTTTTACGTTACCTCTCATACCGTTTTATTGTATTGACGGTATATATTATATTTTAAATTTCAAATGAATCGTTTAATTATTTAAATACCTTGAATTCGACTCTTAATTGGTCATACAGATTATCCTTGGTCTCATTAAGATTAAAATATACCTTTTGATAACCGTCGTACATTAATAATATCTTCTTAAAATAGGATGAATAACGAATAGCTGGCCGCTTCATTATTTCGTTTTATGGATATATTTGTTTCCCACTCTGTGGAAACATCATCACGAGGAACGGAGTGTCTTAACACTAGGTTCCCAGGTTCCCTCTCCATGCCCTGTTATCTATATATATATAAAAGGACTTGTTCTCACTGACTGAGGTAAGACGCACGCACAGCCGTAACCGCTGTGCGTAGAAACGTGGAATTTGGACAGATGTTTACTTTTGTAATCTGGACACCCACTAAGAAGGGATTTTGAAAAATTTTAACCCTAAAGGGGTGAAATAGGGGTTGAAAGTTTGTATGGAAAAAAATTTAAATCGGTACCGATTTTTATAAAATTGGAAAAATTAGATTTTTAAAAGTATTTAATTGAACACATGTTTCATGGTTTTCTTGAATTCTTCCCCTAAGGGTGCAAATAAGGAGTTGAAAAGTTTGTATGGAAAAATCTTTAAATCGCCACCGATTTTTATAAAATTGGAAATTTAGACTCTTAAAAATAAATAATTAAACATATGTTTTATCATTTATTAGAATTCACCCCTAAATAAGCAAGCGAAGCTGCGCGCGTCCGCTAGTATCAAATACTACTAGTTACTTATACTTTTCTTATTCAAAAGAAAATATTATTAAGTGAGTTCATACTCATGACTTAATTTTGTCTAATCCTTTTTGCACTTTAATTCATTTGAAGTACTTACTAGAAATTAACTAATGTGTAAAAAGGCACAGTTAAAACACATAAATAACACAATAAAACACAAATAATCGTGCAAAAAAAGGTGTATTTTTCTCAGATTCAAAGTGTTGAGAAGCAAATAAGAATTCTTGATGTAACAACATAATGTGTATAAAGGTACTTTTGGAAGGGATTTATGGAGACGGCCTCGGTTGGTTTATGACGACAATACCGCCGCCGAGTGCCGCGAGCGCCACCTCATTTCCTCACTGAAAGTTATAAAAACATATTGAAAATGAGATTCCCGTAGCGGACGTCCCAGCGAGTGTTATCTTGTTTGTGATTTGCCTGTTTTTATGCATACATGAGAAAAGTAATCGTGTTTCAGATGTCTTTGAGTAAAAGGTGACAAATATTTCAGATTTTTTACGAATTATCATTTATTTGTTAATTTTGATAAAATGATTCACGCTATATCCCGCATACAGCGGGATACACTCTATATACCTATGTACTCTAGGCTCCTTCTGCCTACTCTGTTAGTAAACTCCGCTGCCCACTTTCCACCGAAGTCTGAAGGAATTGTGCGTTTTGCATACTCATAATATATTTCATATTATCAAACCCACAACCCTCACGTTTACAGTGCCCCTGCGCCGCGACGGTCTCTGATAATAATAACCATACATTATTAGAAAAATTGCTCTACTTTTATATACATATATGGGCCACATTTATATTATGTACTGGTGAAAACCTTTTTTCGGTGTTTGAACAACCTAAACATCCAACTGTACGTATATTCGCAGTTACAAAGAGAATCACTTCAATGATGGCATCGTTGAGACCCTATTTTCTTTCAGGTCGCTTTGTTTTCAGCTTATACCTACGGCTTTTGTCTAAATCACTTTGTTGCCAGTTTGTCGAAGATAAAAGAAAAAAATAATTAGTTTTACGATCCTTTGTATGTTTATATGCGTTCTGTAATTTTGTTTTATCATAAGGAATTTTGTCGATTTTTTTCAGCAACGATATTTACTTATTTCGTTAGTATTTTTACTGAATGACGGTACATAAATGCGAATACAGTTTTTATTCAAATTTTAATTATCTGATCAAAATGTAGCATTGTTTTTGATTTGTACAATTCTATTTACATATAAAAACAATCAGAAGTCATTATCGAAATGTAATTTACACACTAATCATAAAAGACTCAAAAGACAAAAGTCAATCATTGTTCCATATCAGCTTCACGCTGTATCCCGAACACAGCAGGGTATGTAGTGGGAACCTAGTGTTAATACACTCCGGTCCCCACTTTCTACCGAATTCTGGAGTCATTGTCTGTTGATAGGCACAACTCAACGCCGCGCTTTGCCTCGTCACTAGAGCGAAGAAATGGAAATATAAACGTAAATAAACATTTCATTTTCTCCAGTGGGAATCGAACTCACAACCGTCGAGTTACAGTCACACCCTTGTAAAATACAAATATGTAAAATATAATCTGTGCCATAAAATGTATCTAGCGGTTAAAATTAAATTGTACATTGAAAAAACATAATAATACATATACGAACAGTTGTAAAACAAGAGAGCAAGGCTTAAGCGTAATCAAAATATACAATTTAATTGAAGGAGGTTAAAATTCGAAACAACTAAACTGAAGTTATTTGATTTCATCGTCGTATTAATTTATATTCCGATACGATCGACATGGCTATTAAATGAACAATAATGGCCGGTGGTTCTTTTTCAACAAGCTCGACATGCTTTTAAAATAACTCTTTAATTAGAATTGTATGAAAGGGTAATTTTGTATATTCTATATTCATTTTATTTTAAAATCCATACTAGTATGCCGAGGTTCTATTAGTTTTGTACTAATTGGTTGACCGTATTGAAATGTTTCTCTAATGATGGTAATTCTATGTGACAAATTTCGTGTTAACGATATGACGGTACTTTATAAGGGTTTTTAAGGCTTATTATTTAGGGATTCTTTTTACAATATATAATACATAAATTAAACTACTTATAATTGTTTTTAATTGAAAATTAAGTTAAATTAATTAACGTTCTAAAAATATTAATTGTACTCGTAGGTAAAGACATTTGCCGCTTAATTTATTTATATTGAAATTGTTTTAGTATTATATTGACATCTCTGACATTTTTGATATATTATATATTATTGCTCTTTTCCTGATTTTCCAGACCCTGGTAATAGGCGGGGTTAATGCCAGGAAGAAGAAGAAGAAGATTTTTATGCTCTTTTCTAGTGTCTTTTTATGATATTTTTTTAAAGTCTGTTTTTAAAGAGAGCGTTCTTTTCCAAGCGAGATCTGTGCAATGCTAGCTCTACATATAAGTTTATTTTCTTAGACAACGATTCAGAATTTACAAATAACATAGTATAGACAACTCTATAAGTATTACCACAATATCGTTAAGGGTCAGTCGTTAACGTCGTCGCATCTAAGTTATTATATTTCATTTATGATCACACATTATCGCACAAAGTGCTATTAAACCCTGAGGGGTAATTCTGGGAATAAATAAATCCACTAAAACTTGAAATGATGGACTTCCCTAGCGTAACCCTGCGGCGCTCACTATGTGTCAATTAGAAAATTTATTTAGTGACAGCAAAATGATTATTGTTTGTATTAACTCTGACATGTCTTAATTGGGTAGTTGTGGTGCAAGAGCACAAGTGTGTGATTGTAAATGTGACAGGTTGTGGGTTCGATCGATTCGAGAAGTTGAGTTCTCGTTGAGTTGAGTCCACTCAACACGCAATGCCCCCGGAATTCGGCATTTCGGAAAGTGAGGAACTTCTTAACTCTAGACTCTCCCTGCAGCAGGTTAGCCTACTATATGCGGGATATAGCGTGAGGTCGAAGAAGTTATAATTACTTAATGATTATGGAGCAAAATTTTATTAAAAACTGTTATAAATTTAAAAGGTGTCATATTTCCAAAATCGAGTGTTTTTATAATAAACTAATATAAGTAAACAAATGTTTCACTACATCCTCTCCGTATTTTATGTACCTATTAGATTGGCAATGAATGAAAAAAATAAGATTTTATTTAAATAAATTTCCTATATTAATTTAATTATTACGCTAGGACTTTCTTCGTAATTGTCCGGTTAATTAGCAGTTGAAATAATAATAATATTTATAAGGGCAATAGACGAGTTGTTAAGAGTTTGTTAGAGTTATTAAATATTGGAACTTTAGAAAATTTTCAATTATATATTTGAAAGAAATACGAGTATAAGTCAGTATCAAAGAGAATTGCCGTCTTACACGGTGAAACCGTAGGAACGAACTGTATATAAAATATAATTTACTATCAAATAATTGCAACATATATTCAAGTATCTAGTTAACTTGTAGTTTTATATATTATATAAGTATGATTACACTTAGGAGTTCACTGTCAAACGGGTAGTGGGTTCGATTTCCTCTTAAATTGGTTTACTTTGAAGTCGAGACAAAGTGGGGCGGGCGTAACAATACTACTAGAAATCGGTGGAAAGTGGAGAGTGGATTTCCGCTTCTAATGAGAACGGAGTGTCGGATTAAGCGTGAAGCTGAAAAAAATCTATTTATAATCTTTTATAAATAAAAAATATGTTAAAAATATCCCACTTCTGCATGCTAACTATAAGATGTAGCAAATTTTATACATCTTCAGTAAAAAAGAGTACAAAGATTTTCCTTCAAGTATTAATATTATAATAATAATAAATTATTGGACTTCTGTGAGATTCACATCTCCACCGAAGCCATTTTTGGTCATTTTTATTAAAAAATATATTGAGGATCATGAGAACTGACAACTGTAGAATTTCTACGTCTCCCCTATCTAAATCTATTACCATAACCCTTAGGCGTTTATGCGGGCTGTCAAGGGACACTCTGTACAATAAAATAGAATAACAAGATAGTTATTTATTCATAAAAATGTGACAGCGGTGCTTCAAACTCAAAGTGCCAGTTTCTCAAACTTAGTTATAAATAAATTATGTATTATAAGCAATAAATATATTATTTGAGTTGTTTAAATAACACAAGTATTTATAATGAAAAAAATATTATAAAGTTGCCATATATGAAAATAAAATTAATGAAACTTGCAATTTTCATACTTTGAATCTCTAGGAGGTACCTATGTCTAAAAATATTCTAATTTAATTTCATAAAAAAAAAGTTTTGCAATTTGTGAACCTAACAAAAGAAAAACAAATGTAATCCTTCTTTCTTAAAAGAAAACATTTATTTACAACTATTACATTATTTAACCTGCAAAGTACCAAGCAATGTAATGGATGGAGGTATATCACTCCATATATATATAGTGATTTTTCAAAAATATACACCTAAAATCATATTTATGTTCATATCATTAAATATAATCTTATTTTTATTGCTGTAGCAGAACAAATCGTTTTATGTTAGAATTTAAATTTTAGTATTTCAGAGGGGTCTAACGTCCCGCGTGTAATAAGATGATCTTTTTATTACTTTGAACCCATCTAATAAGCGAACACTGCTTGTTTACGTGCAAACAATTTACACCTATATTCGCGGGTTCCGGCAGTAAAACAACGAGAATAATTATTTGGAATTTATGTTTTCATTAAAATAAGATTTATGTTAAGAATAATTACACTTTATCTGGCCAAATACGAAATGACGATATATACAGAATGGTAAGTACTAGAGACGATGTCATAGTGAGAATGATACTGATACTGGAGGAAGGTCACGTGAAAGGAATAAGGTGTGAGAAGCCCCCGGAAGGCATATAAGAGGTTAATGATAGTTGAAAGAGGAGTCGAAAGAAGTATGTAGGCAGAGACTAGATATAGAGATAGAGATGCCTCTGTCTATTTTTACCCCGCTCCCTAGCGGGGTAAAAAGAATCCCTATACTTTTTTGATACAATTTATGTTTTTTTATTTTTGCTAAAAATATTTTATTATGGTTAGTTTGTTAGATAATTAAAAGATTTTTTTCCATTGACAATAATATTATTAGACGAGTAACTTGTATAGAAAGGTCATTCTAATATACAGTTTAATTCATTCAAAATATTTGCAATTCTTTTTTTTGTATTAGACACTTTCCGTCTTCGCTTGATACAATGGCTGTTATTCTTTCGTAACGAGTTTGTCACCCTTTTTCTGTTCTGAGGGGTGAAGTAATGCATTTGGCTTCAACGTTTCTCAGATGTTTAATATAATATGCAAATGAAAAGATATTTTTTTAACAAATCTAGTGAAAAATAACTTGCGTTGGAAATAATCCAACATTTTTTGGTTTACCTTATCGGATCGGGAAAACTAAAACAATTCAAAACTAGTCATTTCTTGAAGTAGGTATCGAACTTAAAACCATCGCATGTGCAGTAAAGCTCTATTATTTAGAAGCGTACCCAATTAAAGTTAACTTTTTATATATATTAAGATAAATGTTAAAACCATTCAACAAATAACAAACGTACAAAGTGAAAACAGATGACGTTTGCGATCAAAACCATTGAAATCTATTTATTAGTTGCTTTATTATACCGATACAAGTAAATGTCATGAAACATGTTTTGAAATTGATATGAATATTTACTTTTAATTTAATTGACAAATTGAATAAATGTTAATAAATACGATGGTTCTGGATTCGTTTGCCTGCATGAAATATTTAATATTTTCATTTCTTCGTTCAAGTACCACGGTAAAGCGCGGCGTTGAGTTCCGCCATTTGAAAATTGCCGCAAAGAGGAGATAGAAAGTATCTTACTGGGAAACGGAGTGTCTTAACACTAGGTGCCAAGAATCCCTCCGCCTACCATTGAATGTGCGGGATACAGAGTGAAATCAATGGAGCATTTGAATTATTCTTAAATATTTAATTGTATTGCTTTCTACTTATTGGAAAATACTTTAAATGATTTTCATTTAAAATAGCAAAATCTTTAAGTAAGAGGTTGAGTTATTATTTAAAAAAATGTAGTATTCTAAAAGTTATTTTAGAACTTTCTTATATAAAAGTTTACATATAAGAGTACGGATACATACTATTTTCATATTATATTCATACTATTTGTAAACCATTGGATCCAAACTTAATCTGATCAAATCAATATCTAAGTAATTTGCGAGAGTTTACGGTCCATTTGAACAAAGAACACAATACCGTCAAGTCCTCACAACCTTTATTTCAAGACCCTTTAGAACCATACTTGAGAGGCTGAGCTTCGCCTTTGGGGCTCCGCTTCCGCCCCTCCGAGGAATACCCGAGATAAGAGGAACGTTTTGGCGCCATTCATGTTTATAGCAGGCCAAATGGCCCTAGAATACGACGCACTTATTATAAACAAGTATATACAATATATTTAAAACGGCTTGACTGA
The DNA here is from genome assembly GCA_016802625.1 of Heliconius numata. Taxonomy (NCBI): domain Eukaryota; kingdom Metazoa; phylum Arthropoda; class Insecta; order Lepidoptera; family Nymphalidae; genus Heliconius; species Heliconius numata. Next base: position 48,656 of record JAEBDU010013203.1, read on the forward strand.
ACCCTCAGTACATTAGAGTAATGATAGTGAGTTCTTAAGTAAATTAAAAATAAGGAATAGAATTAAATAGGGGTTTAAGCTTTGTAAATTTTATCAAATTTTATGAATGCATTTATTTTATATTATAATGGATATAGATTAGAATTATTTAGTTAATATTAGCATTCTTTACCTTTATATGTAGCGTATTGGAATAGTTATTGTTTAGTTTGCGAGATTTTTAATTTTTTTATGTGATTTCAAATGCTTAGGTATACCTATATGGGTACTTGACATCCTCATTTTGCCATTACTAATGTTATACCTTTAGAATATAAATATCTAGATTACGTCAATTCTATTATTTATAAAAGAAAAAAATACAACCCATATAAATAAATTGTATTATATATGTTCTATAATGATTCAAATTAAATATTTTTAAAACAAGAGAAAATTACTTCCACTCAATTAAGTACAACCAAATCTGCCAATTGAATTTCTGCTCGTTTCATGTAATTGAAAATATTAAACAAACTTATAATTATATTTTTATTGCATATGTTTAAACATGTGTAAATTGTATAAAGATATATTTGTTTGTTAATAAATTGTTGTTAGTTGCTTGTATTTAGTTAAAATAATTATATATTTATAAATTAAAATATATAAAGATATAATTATTTTAATATGCAACGCCGTCAGCATGGCCCAGGATATACTTAATATATATAAACGAGGAATATTATGATAACTAACATTTCCTTTTAGAGGCCACTATTATTTTGTGAGGCTAAAGGACAGGGTGCACGGCTCTATTGTGTTAAATACAGAAACATAAACAGTTATGGCAGGGTAATGTAGTCCTTACCAGTGAACTGAGTTTAGTAATAAATCTGATATTTCTTAATGTTAACTATAGTGTATTAGCAGTTTCAAATTATATACATAAAAATTAAATATTTTTGCAATTTGTACAATTATTTTCGAAGAATTGATAGATACGAATATATATTTTTTAACCTACACGCTTTTTTCGTTTTTTCTGCGTACACATCTGTGCATATCAGGGTAGGCGGAGAAGACTGGGAACCTAGTGTTTAAGACACTCCGTTAATTTCCACCCAAAGCTGGAGGCATTGCGTATTGTCGGAATTAAACGCCGCGCGTTAATTCGTTAATCCATTTAAGTTGATTTTCTTTTCAACCTAAATAGATATTTTATATTTATATGCTTAATATATTTAAAGTATAAACATGTCATATTGGAACAACAAAACAAAAACGGCACAGCCGCTGCGAGGTCTGGGCGTCCTCAGGGGAACTTGCCCAACAAAGTTTTTGTTTTATGAAACTGGCAATACTAATTTTTTGTTTTATTGCTCGAAATCTCTAGAGATTTATGACCGGAAAATTTACATTAATTTCACATTTATTACGAATCCAGCTTATGATGTATTTGGTGTGAATTAAGTGCGAGCCTAATAAATTTTAACTC
>JAEBDU010013204.1:0-87387 GCA_016802625.1 Heliconius numata
ATACTATATATAAAAAATCGAAACGATAAAAAAGAAAACATACGAAAATCCTTGAGAGACGCATGTTAAACCTTCAGCTAATTTCAATTAGAACTCTCCAATAAAAAGAATATTAAAGAAGGAAATTTAAAACATTTTTCACAAAAAAAGTAATCTACAGCAAACGAACATTTATGAAATATTCTTAACTTGATGAATTTAAGTTAATAAGCCATCGCGTTCTTCATCTAAATTTGATCTAAATACCTTGAGTGGAAGTATTTTGTCGAGTGGAAGTAATCTAAATCGCTGTAAAATTTGTAACGGATGTTATTTTCTAATGGAATATCCTTTTGCCGGATTAATTAAGTATTTCAGAAGACTCGTGGTGCTAAATATTTGGAAGGCCATATAAATATAAGTTATTTTACAAAGCTGATAAACATTGTAAGTTAAACATTTAAATAAATCTTCTATATTTATATTGATTGATTAATCGATTCATATTTCAGTTGATTGATTAGTTTAAATCCTTACTTAGCACTATTACTTGTAGGTACTAAAGTATCATGGGTACCTATTGGATATATATTTAGGGTAACACTACAGGGTACAAAGTTCCCCCATATGATTTTCTGACGCGCTCGAGCAACGCGCAAAATGCTCGCTCGGCCCCTATTCTGTTTACGCTTAAGTAAGGTAAGCAGTGTGTATTTATATATACTGGTTATGTTTAACGACAACATAGCAAATTACTTATATATGTTTAATTTAGAATAAGTAATTGGCTATGTTTTAGTTTTATATATGTACAATGTCTTCAAATATTCCAGTTCCTATTGGTACGGTTTTGAAACATATTCATTATGTCAGAGCGGTGACGTCACACAGTGCCAGCCCATGAATTAAGGCGTGGACCCATTACGGTGGACAGGAAATTTGCACGTCTAGTGTTGCGATCACAATGTAAATTCAGTTAGTGATTAGAACGCATAAATCGTGGATTTTGGAAACAAAAATATACTAAAATATATGCATATATATACCGTTATATAGAATGTAACCCTTTTTTTTCTATGAACCAATAAACCAAGTAATACATATTACATTAAATTGGATTATTTAGTGCGATTATAGTGGAAAAACTGAGTTGCGTGACTTGGTTTTTTTATTTTATAAGTTATTGATGGCATCTCATTTCTTTTTGTAGATAGTCCCACATTTTCCTTTCCCATAGCTACCTTCTACTTCTTGAAAACCAACCAACAACGGTTTTTTTAGATAGTTTTTTGTTATGTTTTGTATGGGGACACTGCCCATACATTTGTTACAGAGATACCACAAAAACATTTTCAAAAGTATGTTTAAAATTTCAGTAGGTACAATATATAAATAACGTTTTGCCACAGTCGTCACGCATGGCTGACATTCTTTCGCGTTTAGAGTGATTTTTTATTTAATAAAAATTTTGCTCATTTTTTTTTTCAGATAAATAAGCTGTCTCTATGTAGGTCAACTCTACGTTTATATGCTTTTAGGTAGAGCATAATTTTTTTTTCAAAATTCAACAAAGTGCAATAACATCCATCATAATTCTTGAAATCATATGGTTATTTCAGGTTCTATCTATAAAAATAATAACAGGCACATTATGTTAGCGGCCAGTAGTGGCGTAGGAGTACAAAGTGAGACTATAAACGGGACAGGTTGTGATGAAAATTCCCTTCCATATGATGTTGAGCCAAGCGCAGCATGAAGTTCCTCCACTCAACACGTAATGCCTCCAGAATTCAGTGGAAAATGGGGAACGGAGTGTCTTAGCACTAGGTTCCCTCTGCCCATCGTGCTGTGAGCGGGACACAGCGTGAAACTGATATCTTAGAAAAACTCAAGTGGCAAATAAGGCTATCGAGTATGAAGGAAATCACATCTACATAAATTCACAGACCATAGACGGTTGTATGGAGCAATATTTGTACATTGAATTTTGATGTACAAAGCTCGGAAATCGAAAACACTTATCTACCGGAACACGGAACTATCGGCAGTATGTTTAAAGTGAAAACAGATTGAAGTGAAACCTACATAGGGATTTGGATCATATGTAAAATAGCTTTCACTTGCTTGTTCTAGACACCGAAAAAATATGGCTGTAAAAAGTGCAACTTTTAATTTTTATATTAAGAGGTGTGTCAATAATAATATTTATTTTACGTTTGGGATTGCAAGATTAAGAGCTAAAAAATTTCCTTGGGAATCGAACCCACATCCTGTCGCGCCACGACTAGTCTCAACTCTCTCAACGGACGTCGCTGATCCAAGAGTCAATAGTAGGTAATGCAATATAAAATACAGTATATGAATTGCAACAGTCGCGGTACCACCACCGTTGGTCAGGAATAAAGGTGCCAAAGGATTCTTACATAAACCTGGGTGGCGAGATTCAACTAGGCACTTCGCAGAGTCTATGGTGGTAGGTCACTCTCGATGCACGGAAGCAATTGAATCCTCATTCTTATTTATTGGTTAACTTGAGCGTACTTAAAAGTATAAAATATAAATATCCATAACGGCTGCTAGTACAAACAACGAAATATACATAAAATCATTCTTTGAAACATAATTTTTAAAGTAATATTTATTACCTTTCCAGTAAATATTATACAAAACAATTATAACGGGACATTTGGACCGAGCAATTAATTGTGCCACCTGTCCCTTTCAACTTTCCAAGAATAATACCTCGTTTATCTAGCAATCGTTTTAAATTGATGCGAAAACTTTTATTGTTTTGCTTTCATTGCTAAAGGAAAGGAAAATACTATTTAAAGGGAATTCTTGTTTCATTCTTTATTTATAAAAAGGGAGAATAGAAATTTAAAAGCAATCTCATGAGGCTTTTTCTCTGATAATTTCTTTATAAACATATGGGTATTATCAGAGCCATGTATCACGACTTCTCTCTTCGGAAGGAAAGATTTTAGTGTCCGGTAGTGACCAGCAGCGTCTTAACTATAGAATCATATATAAACCCTTACCGATTCCAGCAAAGGTTCACCAGGGTACGGGCTTAGTCCGTTCTTATTCAACGTACCAGCGGATGTACGTCCACGACTGATGTTATAAGCAAAACGCACAGACAAAGAGATAAGCCAACAAACAGACAAAAAATCTTTGTTTTGAATTCTATTATTCTTAAATGACCTAAATAACCATTTTTCGAATATCTTCCATGTACAGACACCGATGGTTTACGTTTTTGTTCTAAGTAGGTTATTTTTTTAAGCATTTTATATCCTTATGGGAAATACGAAAATGCAACCCCGAGGTTTTAATAATTTTCACTTTACAAATCTTAGGTACGCTGCAAATGTACATAGCTAATATATGTATAAATACAAGGCACTAGTATATTAATAAAAAAGGTTTAAAAAGGACAAAAACCACACACATTATATGGTAATTCCAACACTATCTTCGTCTAGAGCAGGAAAGCATTCATAGTGGAGAGACCGTCGTGAGACGCATGGTATTCAATTCACTATTGGAAACGGAGTTAGACATAATTTTTTCTTTATTTTTCAATCTGGGAATTTCTGCGCTTTGGTTTTGCTTGTAATTGAATTCCTTTTAGAATACGAGCTTATCGTGGTAACCAGCTGCTACTTACTACAAATGTACGAGTATTACAATGGAAAATAAAAAAACGTTACTAATTACATCAAGTATTACAAATTAAAAATATTTTTGCAGAGATTTTAAATCTTGACCTAGAAATTAAGAACTTTTGTTGATGTAATATAACAAAATGTATTTAACATGCTATATATAACATACCTACAGCTACAACCGGTCAAATGCAAGTCAGACTCGCCCACCTGGGCTTTTGTACCAATTTCAGAAATTGTAGTTTAACGAGAAGTGTAGCTTATAACATTCTACAAATTTAAGTTTACGGGCGTATGTACTAATTTTGTGTGAAATGAACTATGAATATAAGTTTGTTATATCTTTTTTTTTTCTTTGAAATACCTATTTATTAGTTTCATATTAGTTGGTACCTCCACGCACTCTTAAGACAAAGGGATTTTAAAAGGGTTCCGTTATCCTATACGTCAAAAGAGTTTTCTCTTTTGACGTATAGGATCCTAAAAAACGATAGTACCTATAGTTATATCAACGACATTCGCTTTAATTTATTTATTTGATTTTTCAAAAAAGGCTTTTTCGACATGTACTCGTGGGTGTATTAGAAAACTTCATATTTTAAGTTCATAATTAATAAACTAAACTAAACCTGATCAAATGCTTGGTACATACCCTGGTATATACTACGGGGTAAAACGTGAGATATCTAACCAAATACAATAATAATATATAGAATCTTTATTCCTTTTCAATAGATACTCCTAGTCGATGAACACATTTGTCTCTCCCAATATCCCAGCTGACTTCATCAGCCCAGTTACGTGATATGAAACCAGATCGCGTCTAATTTTCATTTGGCTTATATATATTTTTCTTTTATCTCGTAGCCGTAATAAGGTAAAATTTAAAGAGTAAAGTGAAGAGTTTATAAAAAACTTAAGATATTTTCCTACTAATATTATAAATGTGAAACTTTATGGAAATGTTTGTTAAACTGTTCACAAAAAAATTACTTTTTTCTTTTTCAGCTTTACGCTGTATCCCGAAAATGGTAGGGTAGGCAGGGGGAACCTAGTGTTAAGACACTCCATTGCCCACTTCCCGCCCCTCGACGCATTGCATGTTGAGTGGCGAAACTCAACGACACACTACTACACAATCTTGCCAGGGTAGAAAAATAATAAAAAATATAAAATAATTCCCCCGAATAGACATCGAACTTTTGTGTTTATAATCAAACACTGTTCCATTACGCATATTTTTATTACTTATAATTAACCGACTTAAAAAAGAAAATGTTATTTTATATACGGCAATGAATAATTATTTATCATATAAGTTTTAAAACTGTCGGTAAACTCAAACGTTCATATTACAGGAATCTATAATTACAGGAATAATCCCGACTCAAGTAGTAGTACCTACACGTATTATGTGAGGTACTCACGTTATCCAGCAATTTGATATTGTTCTCATTATATTTCTTTATTTTAATATTCCTATAAAAGGGATTTAAAAAATGTATTAAAAGATCTTCTTTTAATTAATTTAACTTATAAAACATGATTATTTTGTAAAAAACAAACCGACTTTAAACAAAAGCCTAAAAATTAAAAAATAAATTTACTTAACATAAAGCAATACGTGCTTTGTTAAATAAAAATAATGAAAGAAAGATTTTATAATTTTGAAGTTGGTGCCAAGTACAACAAACAGGCTTAGTAATTTGATATTAGCTTTAAGCTCTATAACTGTGGATTCAATTACCAATTGGAGAAATAAATTATTTCTATTCTGTGCTCTAACAAAACTAAGCACCGTTCATCACGCAATATCTTGAATTAAAGCGAAAAGCGGAGAACAGAGTGTTTTGACTTTTTACTTACCCTGTATACGGAATACAGTATGATGATGAAAATAATAATTAAATAAAAATATTTCTAAAGTAGGTGCATCTATTAGTACAAAACAAACCATTTGCAACATATAAACTTTTCTGTATAAATTCAAATACGAACACACATTTGGTGGACCTCTAAAAGCACTCCGTAGTTATTTAATGTTAAAGTAAACTCTTTTATATTCTTTTGTTAAAGGAATTATTACTAAGCTCTATTATATGTAGTAGAATTCGTTGGTATTTTCATTGTTCATTCACAAATTGATATATTTTGTATTTAAGCCTTCCAAACAGCCTTTCAAACTTGACGACATACGTGGGCGAAGGTGATAAATAATATTTTTGGTTTTTCCCATTTTAATACATAAATGAAAATTTAGGCACATTTTCATATTGTAGTATTAAGGTTCTGTTTCTTAATTAACTATTGCGTCACACAGAGTCCAAAACCACCAAAACAAAAGCCCGGTGTTGAATTCCGCTAACCAACACGCAATGCCTCGCTAAATTCAGTGGAAAGTGGGAAACGAAGTAATTCAGAAGATGTGCATGTACAAAAAGACAGAGAAAAAAAAAATTAAATTATAAACAGTCACTTTTTATCTGTTTTATCGTCATATTGTTAGAAAACGGAAGCGGTTAACGTTTTTAAAATAAACACGATAAAAATACATACCGTCTATATGTTTCCAACGCACTCGGATAGAGGTTCCACGTAATTACAATAAGTGACATATATCACTCAATAACAACACTACACACTAGAACCAGGGCTTCCGCCTACAAGCAACTGTTCCCGTTTGACACAATTCCACTGCTTTCATCGTCTTTTTCACCTAAATATACCCACATTTACACGAGTACGCTAACAATATAGATATTATATTTGCAAATTGGTTTGAGATCTAAACATAGTAACTAACTTATGTTTATTAATGTTCAAACTTCAAAACATATAGCCTACGCTAAACTTATTACTCGTGCAGTCTACCTACGAGTATGATATGCATATTGTATACAGTAACGGCGTTGTTGTACAACGAGCTGAGGACAGCCCCCATCAATAATTCTCACGTCGTTAGATATTGTTTTCGGTGAGTTTACAAACTTAGAGGTAATTTATGTTTTAAGTAATTAATGGTTAAGTTATAATAATTCATATTTAAATATGGAAAATTATGTAAAATCAACGTTATTAATACTTTCATTCTAATCTCTAGTTTTTAGTTGGTTATATAGTTACTCTACATTTTGATCCATATAAATATGTTTAAATTAGCAAGAAATACTCTTCAACTGATGTTCATGCCTTGAACTTAACTTTTTTCAGGAGAAGTAGGATTTACTAAGTAACGTACAGAAGAATTATGAAAGTATAGGATAAGGAAGCAATTATTTACATAAAAATATTTTGAAATTATTATAAATATTAATAAGCACGATCATAGAACTTTTAACAGAAAAATATTTTCTACCAGCCCTTTCTAAGTATACTCAGTTGTTACCATACGATTTTGGTAAGGATTAAAATAACAACACTTAAATGGTGGCAGGCAACGTGTTTTACAAGAAGCAGTCAAGTGCGAATAGATTCGCCCATCGTGGATTCAGTACCAATTTCATGATTATAAAATGTTATATTAGTTCAACGGGAAATTGATCTACTTCCCAGTTACCGATGACAGATCATAATTTTGAGAGTGCTTAAAAATAAAGTTAACTTCTCCTTTAAAACTTTTACTATCAAATTGTAATGATATTGCACAATTTATATTAAGTACCTACTCGTATTTATTTAATTTCAGAACAACTTATTTTTTAATTTACTTATTTATCTATGCAAGTAAATCTCGCGATAATCTTTCTTTTTTTATCCCATAATGTAAATAATAAAACTTTTAGACATATATTTAGAAACTTCATTCAAAAATAGTAGTATTCGCCAGCGCGATCCGGCTACTGTAACAAACCACTCGGAGAACAAAGATTGGGTCATATTTCATACTAGTTACAGTATATAAATCTCTTGAGTATACTAAAAATAAAATTTTCATGATAATAATCTAAGTTTTCAATTTGCACCAAATTTTATCTATTTCTAATATGAAACTCAGATATAGCCTCCTTAATATATTTGCATTTGAAACTCCCTTCTTGCATACAATTTATTTAGAAGACGTATATCATGACTAGTATAATTTTATTTAATTTCGTATTTAACTTCCACTTCTCATGATAAAAAAAAGTATTTTAAAAGATGCTCTATGAATAATTGAATAATGTATAGAGTGCATAGGAAATTTCTATAGAATGGCATAAGCCGATTAAAATATAATCCACCTACGAATATACATACATACATACTCGTATATGCAGCACGTAAGAGAATCACTTTACATCACATTTAAAATGGGTTTTCCCGTACGGGATAGAAACAGATTTGAAATAAAAGCTTTTAAACATCGCCTTAGTCGCGCGCCCGAGAATTACTCATGCTCTGATTTTACAAGAGAAAAATCTCTTGTCTGCCGCTGCAAACACTTATACTATCGCGCGGCTTTGTAACTAATAACTGAAAGTAGTAGTTGTGGGTTCGATTCCTAAAATATTTATTATAATAAATCCCTGATATATTTACAGAACTCAACGCCACATTTAGCCTCTACATCACAGTGAAGAAATTAAACCCCGAGTGGAAATCGAACCCACAGCTGTCGCATTGACAGTCACGCTTCTACCACTAAGCCACGGCGGCCTCATCAATTACAACGATGTAATCTATTTATTCCAAATTTTGTTTTGAATTTGGCTAAACTATTTGATTAATGAAACATGAAATTATTATTTTAAATACTTACATGGCATTGATATAGCAAAAATATTTTTAAATTTTAAGTATTTTAAGATATTGAGGAAGTTGTGAAGTAATTACTAATTAGTTAAAGGTTCAGGAGAGGAGAAAGGGCAAATTATTAAATATTTTCGTAAGAAAGTGTATTTTAATTATTTACTTCGTCAAGTGTAATTCTACAGATACAGTATACATTAAAAATACTAACAAAAGTTATTTAATTATATTCTACCTATGTACATATATACTACAATTTTAATAACTAGGTATTTTTATCTTCTGTAGTCTCAAAGAATATTTTCAATCTCCTCAAATATTTCGTCCTGAATAACTGCCTAGTTATATTGCGTAAGAGAATTTGAATATGTAAATAAACTTTAATGTTGTGGCCTAATTTAATTATAATATTCCGCAAAATCATTATCAAACTTTGATCATACCACTAAAGCAGTATCAATATAATCCCGACCACAAAATTTTCAAGATTATCCTGTCAAATATATCACGTGGAAAATTGTTTAATACATAATTAATATTAAATTAATAATATAATTTTTAATTTTTATTAGACCCAGATAAGTTAAGTTGCTGTGTTATTGATCTTATAAAATGAATAAAAAAATTATAGCAAAAAAATATTCAGTTATAAAATTTTAAAAATACAGCAATAACTAGATTTTAAATTCTCATTCATTAAATCTGATTAATTATTAAATGTATGTTAAAAAGATGTTAATCAAAGTAGAATTACTTTATAAACAAAGTCATTTTAATTAAATGTAATTTTATTAATTAAATATGTAAGTATTTCTAACGGGCGAAGTGAGCGTAAATATTACGCTCATTTCTTCGCTCTAGCACCAAGGCAAAAGCCCGGCGTTGAGTTCTGCCACTCAATACACAATGCCTTCAGAATTCGGCGGAAAGTGGAGGTACTTAACACTAGGTTCCCTCTGCCTACGCTACTGTGTGCGGGATACAGCATGAAACTGAAGAACAAAATCTACTTACATATATTTTTTTAATAAATATTAATACTGCTTTCGAAGAAGAAGATGGCTGGCAGTCGAAAAAAATCTAACTCTTAACAAGAACGCAGGATCCTGATTCCCTTGCCTCCCTACTATTTAATTCTTACAATTTGTTACTGCTTCGTTGTATACCAATAGTTGCACTAACTAAGTTTCTAACCAGTAATGAACTCAAATAGTGGAGTGTATACAAATAGCTACTATACGAGTATACTGTATATTACAGTTGATACTTCGAAGACTGCAGTTGAATTCGATCCTAATATAATACTTATGTTCTTATCTAAGTCTATTCAAGGTATAAGACCAAGTAAACCCGAGTGTTTTAATAAATATATAGTTAATGAATACCTAGATAAATAAACATAACATCGAATTTTTCAAAACATAGTAAATTGTGCCGTACTCACATAGGCGTCATATCCTTTAGGCATTAATATTTGTAACTTAGTTTAGTCTTTGTACGAAATGTCTATTTAATTGTTACTCTTTGTATGATGTAGTATATAAGGCGACGCGGAATTAATTAATAATTATAATATAGATATGTATTTATACCTTAAATCTTCTACATGGTAATGAATTGTACTGTCTGTGGTGCGTATAACAAACGCACAGTATAAATAAAATATTAACTAAAAAAATGTGCATTTTTTATCGTAATTTCGGACAATGATAGGCACGCATGTGATTTTACTATGTCGATTATATTGGGATTGTGCATAACTGGAACGTTGAAATGAAAATCGAATTAATAATATAAGCGGAATTGTTCACAAGTAATGTGTGTATTTTAAACCATATTATAAACTAGCGGACGCGCGCAGCTTCGCTTGCGTATTTAGGGGTGAATTCTAATATACCATGAAACATGTGTTCAATGAAATATTTTTAAAAGTCTAAATTTCAAATTTTATAAAAATCGGTGGCTTTTTAAAGTTTTTTCCAAACAAACTTTTAACCCCTTATTTGCACCCTTAGGGGGTGAATTCTAGAAAACCATGAAACACATGTTCAATTAAATATTTTTAAGAGTCTAAATTTCAAATTTTATAAAAATCGGTAGCGATTTAAGAATTTTTCTATACAAACTTTCAACCCCTTATTTGCACCCTTATTGGAAGAATTCTATAAAACTGTGAAACACGTGTTCAATTAAATACTTTCAAGAGTCTGAATTTCAAATTTTATAAGAATCGGTGCCGATTTAAACTTTTTTCCATACAAACTTTCAACCCCTATTTTACCCCTTTAGGGTTAAAATTTTTCAAAATCCCATCTTAGTGGATGTCCAGATTACGAAAGTAAACATCTGTCCAAATTTCACTTTTCTACGCACAGCGGTTATGGCTGTGCGTGCGTCTTACCTCAGTCAGTGAGGACAAGTCCTTTTATATATATAGATTATAGCCATATTTGAAATATAATGATGATATACGCTCAGAATGAACAATAACATAAAAATCAAAAGTATTTATTTGATAAAACTAAACAAAAAAGCCGCACACATATATACATATACAGATTGCTAAAAATGTCTGGAAGATTTATATAGCTTTACCACTCGTTTGACGCTGCCAGAATGGTAATAGATTCGGCTGCAACAGCTATTGTGGAGCAGGTCTGCATGTGTACATTTCCAAAAGCTGTTATTTATAGTGGCACTTTCGTTAAGAGTTTACTGAGAAGATTTAGCTTAAAGAAAATATTTATTTTTAAATACATTTTGTTTGCTTTTTTGTTGAAAAACTATTCAAATATTATACATACTACTACGTATTTAACTTTATGAATATTAAACATACGAATGACTTATTTTTATGTCCCCTCTAGTAGAAAAAATACGGTGAGTCCCGCCACTTAGCACGCAAAGTCTGGAATTCGAGCAAAACGCGAAGAATAGAGTATCTATCTTAATGCCAGGTCGCCCCAGCCTAACCTGCTATGCGAGAAAAAGTGCGAAGCTGCTTCCTTTGGTTTGGTTTCGTACCTTGAGATACGAAACCCTGAATGAACTTTGTTGACTGATTTTGTATGAAATTTCTGATTTTGTATGAAATTCGCCGCATAATCAAAACTTATAGACTGCTTTTCTGAACCTACAGCCATGAAAGGCACAAAATGTGAGCTTAAAATACAAATTAAGAAAAAAATCCGATAAAAAAAATGGTACAGACAATCGGTGGGCAAGTCCGACTCGCACTTAACCAGTTTTGTTTGTTATAAGAAGAAACAGCTATGATAATCAATTTCAAAATATTAACATAATACCATAGCTGATGGAACCGCGAGTCGGCATTATTAGACGTGTTCAACAGTGTTGAGTTAAGGCGACCAATAATACCGTGTTAATAAATCATCTTGACAGGTATTACTCCGCACCTTCGCGTCAGCTTAATTTCGTCACTTACCAACACTCATTTAGGCAAACCCAAAGTACAGAACTCTTGAATTGGTGTCATCTATCATTATATCAACTCAAGTTCTTGTATGAATTAAATTTATACTATGAATGTAATTCTACTGGAGTAACGTTTGTAAGTAGAAATTGTATTTAATTCAATTTTTATTACTTCTCTTTAATAATTAGTAAACAAAAACAATAATTATAAGCCAACCAATATTTCAGGTACTTATTTGGGATTATTTTAACGATCATAAAAGATGTCATACAATTCGTGTCTATGTTCTATAAAGTTTAACAATACTTAAGCTTAATAATGTATTATTAAATTCCATACACAATTAAGTGGAAAGTTAAAGTAGAATTTTCATTTACATTTTCCATAGGGGCTCAGTACGTACGAACGAGTTAAAAGGGGTATTCTCAATTTCGTGCATAGAAGAACCACAGTCATTTGTTCCTGTTGCTCAAACGAGTTAAAACAAATTTTGGCGAGCATCCGCCGTATTTTTTTGTCATTATGATTCCTTCGGCCGTTATTTTTTTGTTTTTTATATTAATAAGGAAAATCGATGTATAATTTGCAAATAATTGAACCGTATTGCTGCTTTATAGAATTTAAATTTTATTTAATTGTTCTCTTTAACAGTAACGATTAAAGTTCCGTTAAATAGTTAATTTTTAATTATAGAATTACAAAAAAATACATTTTCTGTTATATACATTGCTTAACATTACAAAATTAATGAGGTAGTGAGGTAGTAAAATTTTATTATGAAATACATTTATGATTAAATTAAAAAAAAAAATAGTCTTAAATAGCAAAAAACGCGTATTTCGACGCTATAAATAGAATCAAATTTAATTAACTTCTAGTTAACATAGAATTATGAAAATTGGCATATGCATATGGATATGGATGTTAAGTGCATCGGATGCATGGAATGGCTTCTTCAACTACCAGCCAATGATATTGATATATAAGATGTGGTTGCTGGTTAATACTAGTACAGAACAGAACTCTATTATACAAATATACTATAAGTAATTTAATAGTTCAATATGGCTTTGTTCTAGATACAGCAATATGAATTATTGATTATTTCCCTTATGAGATAGATTATATATACATAAACGGGTTTAAATAGAAATTAGTGTTGCCCAAATTCAGTCTTGGTCTTGCAGTCTTGGTCTTGTTCTTGCGTTTTTGCAAGACCAAGACCAAGAACAAGACCGCGTATTTTTAGCAAGACCAAGACCAAGACTGACCGTGCAAGATTTGAGCAAGAACAAGACATAGCCTGCAAGGCTCTTGCGTCTTGCAGCTAGGACTTAGCGCTATTTCACTGAGTAGTTAGGTGTAACAGTTCGGTGTATAGGTAGGTACGCTTAGGAATTCTATGAGACGCAAAAAACTGTAGCAAAGAATATGAAAAACTGGACCTATCTATTAAAATCAAACTGAGTGCATGCATAGTTATGTTTTAACCATCGGCACTTTGATAACGCGGCATCAAAGGTTTTGTACTTACTTCTCAAAGAAATTTGCCGCTTTTCGGAAGTACATGGTTATGATACACGCGCCGGCGGCTTCTTTTGAAATCTAAAACAATCGTTGCCGCCACGCCGAAATCATAACATTTGACACTATTTGATTGCCGCCATAGGGCGTAGGCGTAGGTATACTCATGCAAAATAATTTCGAATTTTAAGAGTACCTACAGGCGCGGTAGAAAGCAAGGAAACGTACTAATAAATAAAGGAATTATTTTAATTCCAGTCATTTCCAATTGAGCTGTGCTTCGAGTCTAACTTAATAATTGTTTTTACTAATTCTCGTTGTTTTCTAAAAACGTATCACGTGTACAATTTAATATGAGTGACGAAGATTCAAATTATTCTAGTCCGAGTAACGAGAGTTTGAGTCACAGATCTAAAAGACCCAAAAGCAAATTTGAGGAGTTTTTCGAAATAATTCATGCATCCCAAACTGCCTTCTGTAAATTGTGCCAACATAAAAAGATTGAAATAAAAATGAAAAACAGAAACACTTCAGGCTTAAGGAAACATCTAATATCTTTCCACAAAAAGGAATCAGAAATATTTCTTCCTGTTATACCAAAATTAAGTGGAGATATCACAAGCTTTTTAGTAACCGCTGGAAGAAGTGGACAGATAAGAATATTTTTTTAACAGTTAAAAGAATTATAACTCTGCGTAGCTATTCATGCGATACTTTCAAAAACGCCATTAACTTACGTAAGTATTTTTGAGTTAGTGGTGTTTTCATCTAGGGGTGCGACATATTAAGTATGTAATTATCGTCTTAAATATTTTTTATAAACACCCATATTTTCATTTAATCGGCCAGTAACAACTAAGTACTTTATTTTGGTAAATTACAGTACAGTGCAACCTTAATATAACAAATATCAATTTAACGATTTTCTCGATTTAACAACAACAAACCTCCTCCTCTTATACGCTCAAACCTAGTATGTTTTAAATAATAACACAAGATTTATTGTTTTGGTTCAGTCGGAAAACAGCAGTGACAACATCACGACAGCTACAGTTGATTGGGTGGTGAAAAAATATCTTCCCTTCTCATTTTTCGATGACGAAGCTACACAAGTATATTTTCGACGTATTTGCCCTAATATGGTGTTTCCTAAAAGGTCTACACTTAGAAGGAAAGTCAAAGAGCGATTTGAAGAGCTCCAATTGAATCTCAAGGAACGACTTCAACAATTATCATCTAAAATGTCTTTTACCATTGATGGGTGGACGTCAATTGCTGGTAGGAGTTACTACGGGGTTACTATTCATTATATAGACAACGAATGGAAGTATCAATCTGTAGTTCTTGATTTTATACCATCACGCGGTCGACATACTGGGGAAGATATTGCAACGATTTTCCATGAATGTTTATTGGAATATGGCATAATTGATAAAATACAAGGTATCACGGTCGACAACGCAACTGCAAATACCAAATTTATGTATGAACTGGGCAAACAGCTGCCGCCACACTTTGATTCAGACAATCAACATTTCCGGTGCTTTGCTCACATTTTAAACCTTGGTGTACCAGATTTATTAAAGACCTTAGCATTACACTATGAGTCTGACACTAACGCGCAAGATCAGCAGTACGAAGACTATGCAGACGAAACTGAGGATGAGGAAGATGAAGAATCTGCACCAAATATTGCTGACTCGCGTACATCTGTAACAAAGTTACGCAGTATTTCCAGTAAAATAAAAAGAAGTGAGATAGTGAAGAAGAAGTTTCAGTCTGCTTGTGAAGCAGCTGGCGTGCCATCAAATCTAAATGCCATTCTTGACTGTCCAACGAGATGGAATTCCACACATGATATGATTGGATTTGGTTTAAAAGTGAGAGCGGGCATTGACATATTGTGCAGTTCTGTCACCGAATTAAATGATTTTCAAATCACAGCTAATGAATGGCAGGTACTCGAAAAATTACATAAATTTCTAATAAACTTTAAACTTTTAAGTACAAAACTTGGTGGAGACAAATATGTTACATTACCGCTAGTCATTGTATCATTCAATCTCTTGCTAGATAAAATTGAATCTATGGTAAAACAGTTAGATGAGAAACCTAATCGATCTGAAGTGGATGAAAGGCTCATTCTAGCTTTCCAAGCAGCTCGAGACAAAATGCTTAAACATTACAAGAAGAGCAACTGGATTTATTGTACTTCTTTAATTTTAGACCCAAGGCATAAGGCTCAGACTTTTGACCTGACAATGTGGGGGAAGCAACTTAAAACAGAAAGTCTGCGCAAGTTCAATGAACATTATGAAGAATATAAAAGTCTACACTCACTGAACAAATCTCTGGAATTACCAGAAAAAGAAAATAAAGTATGTGATGAAGATGAAGACGTAATAGACTTTGATAAACTCTATGAATGTCCCTCGACGTCATCTGGATCTTGTCTTCAAGGCTTAGTGATAGACGAGTTGGAGGAGTACCTGAGAAAACCAAGAACTGCCAGCTCGGAAGACATTTTAGATTGGTGGAGGACGCATGAGACAGAGTATCCGATTTTATCGAAAATGGCCCGTGATTTTCTCTCAATACCTGCAACTTCAGTACCTGCTGAGAGGTTATTTTCTAAAGCATCATTAGTAATTAGAAAACATAGAAATAGGTTAAATGATGAGTCAGCCAGATGGTTACTTTGTATTAATAGTTGGTCAAAAAAATTGATATAAAGTATCATAACCTAATGATAAAGCTGTTGATTAGTGTTGTATTTTATTTTTTGTTCAAATAAATGATAAATCGTACAAATCTTTTATTAAATTTCTTATAAGTTGAGGGTTCAATCTCTTTCTAGACAGATAAGTATTGTTCTTTAAAATACAGTCAAGTTATTGTAATTAATTTGTTTTTTTACATGTTTTAGCAAATGTAAGCTTATAAATCATAAATGTTTATTAAGAAACAGTTACTTCCATGGAAAACGACATATAGGTCAGTTGATTTTTCGAATTTCTTATCAAATCTTCAGTTATTTATTAATCTGCTTGATCTTTACTATGGCTATGTTAATTCAAGCTCACAATGTTCCAATTCTAATACGTTTTTTAAGATTTAAAGTAAACTTTAATAAATAGTAATAGACTAATAGGTAATTGCAAGACTTGCAAGACTCTTGCTGCAAGACCAAGACCAAGACCAAGACCAAGACTGGGAGCGCAAGACCAAGACCAAGACCAAGACCAGGTGTATTGGCGCAAGACCAAGACCAAGACTGGCTAAGTCTCGTCTTGTTCTTGCATTTGGGCAACACTAATAGAAATACATTTCAACGAGAACAAAGAGAAACCACGCAAGTCCGGCACGTTTTCCAATATAATCAGTGTGTGTAAATTAAAAAGAATATACGAAAGCCTTTGTTTTTTAGAACTTGTATGAAATTTACCTGTATGTGAATAATTAGAAAAAAATACTCAGTTTCACTACCGATAGGTCTTTTATTATATAGAATTTACAACTTAGTCTTTCGATAGAGAGAAGTCTACTTTAGTCTAATCTAGTTTTAAATATAAATCTAATTTATAAATTGTTAAATATACATCTCTTGAACGAGAATTCCTTCAAGTTTTGTTTGGTTAGTAGACTTCAGTCGAACAAAATAGTTTATATTGGTACTTACTAACTTATTTTAATGATTTTTTTTATTTATGAACCGATTGAAATACATAGAACAAACACTAAATGTTTTTCTCATTTAACTTCCATGTAAAGATTTTACAGGAACGATTATAAGTGTAGATTAAAAATATATTGGAAAATTTTAATTAATAATAGCTACATTAAAAATCTAAGTAGGTATTACTTAGGATAATGAACATGAACCGTTTGAAAATACATAATTTTCTTTAGAGGCAAATATGACTAATGGACTGTTTCATAATACATGTATTGTGATGTCACTTTATCTTATGATTAATTAATTAACTAAAAAACACAATATAATGGAAATATTAATAGTGTTAGCGTACTCGTGTAAAAGTGGGTAGATTTAAGTGAAAAAGATAAAAAAAGCAGTGGAATTGTGTCAAACGGGAACAGTTGCTTGTAGACGGAAGCCCTGATTGGAAGGTATCTAGTGTGTAGTGTTGTTATTGAGTGATACATGTCACTTATTGTAATTACGTGGAACCTCTATCCTAAAGATATATAGACGGTATGTTTTTTTATCGTGTTATTTTTTTAAACGCTAACCGCTTTCGACATAAATATAATTAGAGTAACTTATTATTAATATGGAAAAGAGGAAAATGTTTTCATTAATTTATATAGAGATTGTCTGAAACAGCTATTAAGCTACTAAATCTCCAATACAAAACTTAACTTGCTAATGGACGCCACTCAACAGTAAGACGAAGTCGCGTACTTTGTGACCGTCGTCGTACCCAACTTATAGCGCTTCTCATGTTCTTAATGTTTTTACACAAACATTCTACTAAGTTTATACGATAACGACACTAAATTATCTTTTTGTGATGTTTAAACAAATCTATTAGATTTTTTCTTGTCATGACAAATAATATACAAGATGGTTTAATTTGTCTTACAAAACACTTTGAATGAAAGTACAATTTTAACTATTCTATAAAAGCCTAATACAATTAAAAGAGAGAGAGAAAGAGATTTTGCCAAAAATGATTAAATGATTTTTCCGAACATAATTAATAATAAAATTATCGTTAAATTATCATAATATAAAACGCCATTTGTTAAGAATGACACACACAGACAAACTTATCAAAGCGACAAAACATACGATTGTATACACATATAAATTACGTACGCATTTACAAATATATATATTTTCTTAATTCATCATCTTCATTTAAAATATTTCTTTCTAAGCCTAAAGCTGATTCCAATTTTCTAGGTGTGACCTGAGATTGCAATATCCACAATATATACCTACCTACCTAAACCTAAAAAAAAAAACAAAATTATTATAAAAGTATGTAATACCACAAAATGCAATTGTCCACAGCGATGACACGTGAAGTATTAAATCGAAAGAATTTTTATTTTATTTTCAACTAGAAATGTAGTGTGTGTTTTAAAAATATTTCACTGTTTCTATGAAGGAAATGTCAAAAACGAGAAAAGGGGAAATTAAAGTGTCCGTTACAGTCACTGTGAGACAACACTCGTGAATAGAGTTGCATCGAACGATGCACTAGTGTTTTAATGTCACATGTGGAAATGAAAAATGAAAAAAAAAGTGTAAAGTACGCTTTATCCTGCATGTAGCAGGGTAGGCAGCGGGAGGCATTAAGACACTCTGCTCTCCACTTTCCGATTAATTCTGGAGGCATTACGTGTTGATTGACGTAATTCAACGCCACGCTTTTCCTCGACACTAGAACGAATAAATGTAAATATTAAATATTTAATTTCCTCGAATAGGAATCGAATCCACAACTTGCCGCGGTGGTAGGCAGTGTGTCCCTGCGGCAGGACTGGCGGCAAATAAAATATAATAATTAATCAGCCATAATATAATAAGCTATATTCAAATTAAATTTTACTTACTAATGGTGGAAATCTTTGTTTCCAGCTTGGACAGCGGAATCCGACGATGACGCACCCTCCCTTCATATCATGGCTCGATCATTAGTGTACAATGTCGGCGAGAAGAAGGGTATCTTTTGCAAAGGAAAAAATTTAAATGAGGTATTATTGTCCTTATTTATAGTCACAATCATTTATAAGAGAACTATTTCAATATTATTATGATTCTTTCTATGACCACATAAGAAACATGAACGTTTAATAATATAATAGCATATAATTCTTTGGTGGTAAGATAAGAATTTAATTAATTTCTTTAGAGCTAACATTTTAACGGGATTTGAGGTTTTACAAAATTCCAGTGTGTACATACGAAAATTAATAAGTTTTTGTTATAACGAAGAACTTTTCTCGTATCCAAGTTGTTAAGTTCTCACATTTCATGCGCCTAATAAATTTTGAGTAGCAAATTGCCCGAAGACGTGTTACCAGCTGCCACGTATTAACCATCATTTACTTGGTTAATTCGTGAATACTTAGCCGCTTGGTACATTCATCAAGAAAATTTACTTTACGTTATTCTAGCTTTTACCACAACGCCCTTACATTTTATATTATAATTATAAACACATATTTATTAGATCATTTCAAGCCATTACTATCTAATATTTTTTTAGTCTATTGAATGGTATTCACCATCTGGTAAAGTCGAAGGTCTATCTTCGAAGAATGACAGAGTGTTTGTTGAGAGGCAAAGGAACGACACGTTGCCGCTCATCATCATCAGTGCCCAGCTTGAGGATACAGGAAACTGGACTTGTAAATCTGGCACACTTGAACAAACCCTGAAAATTGTTGTTGGCGGTAAGTGTTTTGTTTATACATATTATCTTTTCTTAATCATTCTCTTATTTAGTTATGTCGATGGAAATAACGTAAATCTTTTTCATATTCATATTAAAAATGAAATTATAAAGGAAAATAAGAAAATAAATGTAAATTATATTTAAATGGACGTAATATGTCTGTTTAAAACTGCACTTATTGAGTTACATTCATTACCATGATATTCTACTTAAATTATAAATATCTTTAATAAATCTCATAGCGTAATACACGTTTATCATTAATCAAAATGATTTACTTAAAAGCTTCCAACATCTTTTGTAATATTATATTAATATACAGCGATAATGATGTCTTGTATTATGTAGGTACTTCCATTTTTTATCATTTAGATACTAATTTATATCATTTCTTAAACGGAATTACTCAGGCAAACATTTTTTCATTAAATATTCCAACAAAACTCGAAAAATTTCGCTTCTATAAATTTTTCCACTTTTATGTAAAATAGTAGAAATTGATATCACGAGTAGTATAAGCTGAGTTTATTATATAATCTTTAAAAAAAGTGGATCTATTATACAAATATAGTGTAGGTACTGCAGTGAAGTTTCTGAAGCTAATTATTTAATAATAATAACTTCGTTTTACATATTTTCTGTGAATAATTGTAAGTTCGTACATCTTTGTAAACTTATAAAGATATATAAAGCCGTAATTTAATATTATAATTTAACATATTAAATTCGAAGCTATTCAAACTTGTTAATAATTTCTATGATATTCTTACTCATGGTTTAACTTTAACTTTGGCTTAAGTTTCTACATCAACTTATATACTAGAACTAATATAAACTGCATTAATTATGCAAGCAAATTCCTCCTCTAGCGGTGAGCTATATATAAAATATAATTTATTTATAGCATATTTAATATAAAATAAATAAATCAAAGGCAAAATTATAGGTACGAGTATATTATAGAAGCAGAAGTTTATCTCTAATAGATAAAACTTTACATAATGTTTGCAGAAAAAGTCAATCTAAGTCCAAAAGAGGAAAATGTGGATGGTGAAGAAACAAAATCTATTAAATTTGAATGCGTGGCCAAAGGTCATCCACGTCCTGTAGTACAATGGTACAATGCTAAAGGGACTATTACAGGTTCATTTTATTATTTATTACAAGTTTTATTACGTAAAGCTACGGAGAGAGTGCCGGGATACTAAGTTTTCTGCTATATATACGAGACAAATGAAGCAATAAAAAAATATACAAATAGAACGACAGAGGCCGTCGTTGGCCAGTGTCTGTGGACGAGTGCGTGACTGTTACCGTGATGGTCATGGGTTCGATTCTCATTTGGGAAACTGAAATATTTATTATTTTCATATCTTCGCTAATTATTTAATTAAGATAATTACGTTATTGGTACGTTTATCTCTATCTATATTATTAATCGTTGGTACGTTTTAATAACTATATTATTTATTAAAAATATTAATAATAAACTTTCAGATGACAGAAAAAAATACATTATCAAACAGAAAGGAGACAATTGTCAGTTAGAAATTAGGAATTTGACTCATCTCGACACCGGCGAGTACTGGTGTAAAGCGACCCAGGAGGCATTGTCTTACTACAGCTTGAAACGCGTATTCCTTACTGTTCAACGTAAGTGTTTTGAAAATAATTATAATGATAGAAAAATTAAAATATTTATCTAATCAAACACAAATGTGAAATGAGGGCTAACTAAAGGAATACATTTATATGTAAGTTAAGCTAAACAAGGTAAGTTTCAACAAGCCTTAAGCTTATTTAAAATAAACTTTTCCATTAACATTTTAGCATTTTATGCCTAAAATATCATAATTTAAAATTTATGAAGCGAATTAAGCAAAACAAACTTTGGTTTATATTACTTATCTGCGGAATATAAAACAACTTTAAAATAAAATGAACTGCCACCCATCCCTGAATAAGCTTTTTACTTCATTCAAAAGCATTAAATCCCAGCACAGCTGGTTTTTCTAAGAGCTTAAGTGCTTAATGATAATTTATCACGGCTGTGGTAGAATAACAGAAGGAATCCATTCCCTGCATAACTAAATCGAAACTTTTATTTTTGAATAATTTATACTCAAAATTTATACCTACGTTTAATTATAATATAACTAGCGGACGCGCGCAGCTTCGCTTGCGTATTTAGGGGTGAATTCTAATTAACCCATGAAACATGTATTCGATGAAATATTTTTAAGAGTCTAAATTTCAAAGTTTATTAAAATCGGCGACGATTTATAGATTTTTTCATACAAACTTTCAACCCCTTATTTGCACCCTTAGGGGTTGAATTCTAGAAAACCATGAAACATATGTTTAATTATATTCGTTTAAGAATCTGAATTTCAAATTTTATAAAAATTGGTAACGATTTAAAAAGAACCTATACAAGCTTTCAACCCCTTATTTGCACCCTTAGGGGGAGAATTCTAGAAAACGATGAAACACGTGTTCAATTAAATACTTTTAAAAATCTAAATTTCAAATTTTATAAAAATCGGTGCCGATTTAATTTTTTTTCCATACAAACTTTGAACCCCTATTTCACCCCTTTAGGGTTAACATTTTTCAAAATCCTTTATTAGTGGATGTCCAGATTACGAAAGTAAACATCAGTCCAAATTCCACGTTTCTACGCACAGCGGTTACGGCTGTGCGTGCGTCTTACCTCAGTCAGTGAGGACAAGTCCTTTTATATATACTCGTATAGATGACTGACTACTCAAGTGTTTCTTTTTATTTCTGTGCTATTTTTACAGTTTTGAACTGCGTTGCCTACTAAAGAAATATAATTTTATTTTCTAATTTTATTTTATTTTCACGCATTAAAATAACTAGTAGATCAAGTTCAACTTCTTAACTAAGTTTCAATAGAGCTGTGTGCATGGTGGAAAGGGCAAAATGGCCGGTGGACGTAACATTGCAATTTGATATTGAAAATATTGAAAATGACATTTCATGACCGTAGTTTGTCTTGTTTATTTATGCGTTTTATATTATTTATAATCTATAAAATAGTAACTATAAGTTTTTTTTAATAATTGTACAACTACGAAATTCATTTATTTCAAGAGTTGTTTTTTTTTAATTATTAATTTTTAGAAAAAAACATCTCACTAGCAACGTTGCCTAGATCCATAATAAACACATGACGTATTAACAAGAATACATAAATTATTCATTAGACTTAATTATATGAGTTTAATTGAAAAAAGAAGAAAATAAATATATATTGAAATTATTGATATTGCAGACAAACCTATAATTTACAACCACGTCACGCAAGAGATGTTCTATTCAAAGTTCAAAACTGAAGAAGTCTATGCAATTATGAATGAAACGTAAGTAATGTTAAAAACATATTTCCATCTTTACCCATTTTACTTTTGCTTAACTTTATATACGCCTTTATATAGCTATTTAGTAAAAAATGCTAATGGGAATTTGAATGGGAAATTTAATAGTAAATAAATGGGAATTTTAATAGTTCAGTTATAGCTATATATATGCTGGTCGTATAAAAACATTAAGATGATTAAAATAAAAATGCGTTGCATTTAATCCCCAAAAAACGAAGAAGAACGGAGAACTTGACCAGTTTTCTTTTTTAGAAAAAATATAACATGCAGTGTGACCGCACATCCACCACCCACCTTCAAGTGGAACAAACGTAATAATGGATATGATGAAGAGATAAATGATGAAGATGTTGTAAGTTTAAAATGCCTTTATAATAATATCAAATACAAAAATGTTGGGTAAACATGTCGGTTACTAGGAGTTCTTTCTTAGTAAGAGTTCTTTCCTCATTGAATAAATTATTTTCGTTCTAGTAATAATTTTCGTTGAATTCCACCATTTCTACGATTTTTTATTTGTTATACATATGACATGAAATTTATTAAACCAACTTCGAAAAGGAGAGGCCAGTCGCATCACTTGTTGGGCACAAGCGCGTGACTGTAAACATGACAGGTTGTGGGTTCCAATTCTCCTCGAGGAAATGAAATATTTAAATATTTTAATTTCTTCGCTCTGGTGTCGAGGTAAAACGCGGCGTTGAGTCCCATCACTCAACACACAATACCTCCAGAACTCGGTAGAAAGTGGGTAGCGGAGTGTCTAAAAACTAGGCTCCCTCTGCCTACACTGACTCATGCGGGAAGCGTTGAGCTGAAATAAAAAGGAAGAAGTTTATATAATTTCTACTGTTTTATTGTACATATTTTTAATATTTATAATCTGTAATTTTTAGATTGATTACAGTTCAAATGGCACACGTAGCTTTTCAGTATTGCAGCTCAAGTTATATAGCAAGGATAATTTGGGCGAATATAAATGTTCCGTTTCCAACGAAAAAGGCCACGTGTCCATCGTGTTTCATGTTCAACTCGGAAATAAACCAAATCCACCTGATTCTGTAAGTAGAACAAATTTATATTAAAAAGTATATTCTAAATAGATAGTCTGACTGTAAGCACGATAGTTGTGAGTTCGATTCTCACCAGAGGGTATTAATTATTTTCGTTTCCCCCATATGGTAAGATGAAGCGCGCTTTTGAGATCCACCACTCAATATGCAATGTCTCAAGTCAGGAGGGATAGTGAAGAACAAGGTGTTTTGAACTAATATATTTCTGATTATTGCAGTTATATATGCAAGATACAACTGACAAAAAACAATTATACAATTTGGCCATAATAAAAATTATTATAAACCAAACAACAAAATTGAATTTGAATTAGCTAGCATATATTTTATATTCATATTCGCATATTTTCAGATTAATTTTGTGTCTGCGACCGCTACTGAACTAACATTTAATGTCACTTGTACCACATGCAATTTTGCTGAACAAGAAGAAATGTCACCTAATCCCGCTAATTTAACAGTTTTAGGTAAATATTTCTAATAAAACATAGTTCATATATTGTACAGGCCTTCGTTAAATAATATTTAACTCATTAATTTATTCCAGTTTTATGTTGTCTGAAAAAGATAACTTGCTTACTATCTAATATAAAACCATTATATTATAATGTTTGAAATACAAATAAATATAAAATTAATTAATGTAAAATATTTTACAATTAATATATTACTATACTTGTTTCCAATTATAACAATGAAAATAACAACTGTGTGAAAGGAAAATGCTTGTATTGTATCTAAATATTTTTCCTTATTATTTAGCATTTATATTCCCTATCGAGAACATGACACAACTGTAGGGAAGGAAAAGGATAATAATGTTTACCCCTTTTCGTTACAGGATACACATTCGAGCTAGTTCCAGTCCGTACAGATTACCCAGCAGATTGGAATTCAGCCACCGAGTTTAATATCGATATTAAATTTTCTAATGGTAAATTTTTACGTTATATTCAACAGTACGTCTATTCTTAATTTTAGAGGTTTAATAAATATATAAACTAAGCAGTGGAGGCCAACGTAGCACACTGCATGACTGTAAGAACGATGGCTGTGGGTTCGATTAATTTTTTTGAGATTCACGTTGTATCCCGCGCATAACCAGGTAGGCAGAGGAGCCTAGTTTACACTCTACGTTTACCATTAAGGCACTTCCAAACCACACTTTCCGCCGAATTCTTAAGGCATTACGTGTTATAACTCTCCGCTGCGAGCAAGCCATGCGTAAATCGTTAGTTTTAGAATTCTATTACCCAAAGGGTAACGATGTTTAGACAGTTGTTCAAATTAAAACAGATGAACTATTTTTGTTGTCACTATAACAACAAGTACTAAAAAACAGAATAGAATAAATATTTAGGAGAGCAGAGAGCGACTCGTTCTTAGTTTTTTTTCATAAAAGTTTTTCAGCTCATAAGAGCATTTCAAATTTCAGATACACTATTCACCGTGGGTCCCCTCGCTAACAAGACTACATACCATGTGCGCGTGAGTACACGCAACGCTGCTGGAAACTCCGATTGGTTAGAAGTCATCGGAAACCCCTCCACGAGCTTCGCCACGACTGTTTTAGTCTCTATTACTTTATTCCTAGCAACTTTAATGATTAACAGCTGTTACTAAGTTTATAATTAAATCGCACTGTATATAATCTGTGTCCTTTTTATTTTGTTTATTTTAACGCTTTTCGATTGTGATGTAATTTCTTTTATTTCTCAATAAGTAAAAAATAACAGTTTTGGACAGCTTTTTTAAGAATCTATAAAATACAGTTTGTTTTGGGACCATCATTTCATTAAATAGTGACTGAACTCTCTGAGCGTTTTGAGCCTCAAAATGTAAATGTGATCGTATATTGTAAAATCGTAAAAAAAACAATTATATACGAATATGATAGTTTGATTTTATTTAATAGAATCATTTTAGCTTTAACATCATTCTTTACATTCCAACAGTGTAGATAGGAAATATTTTAACTTTAAAAGAAAATATTAAAACGTTGATTAAATTTTAATAAGTGTTCATTCTTCTGGTGGCTAAAATTGTAAGGATACGATTGAGATGATATTTATCAAACCTATACTATTATAGCTTAAATTTGCAAGTAGCAGACTTTCCTACTTTAAAAAAAGCATTGCTTTATGTTAGAACGCTTTTAAAAGATATATTTAATGGCCAGTTCAATACGATTTGGAGTTTGAAATGTTGTTTTTTATTATATAAGGCCGTTATATTAAATGCAAAAAAGTGATATATTGCGTCCATATTTTGACTTCCGCTTTTAAAATTGGTGTGTGAAAAAATAATATTGTTGTACTATGGCGGCTAAAAAAAACCAAAAATATTAAGACAATAAGCTAAACAACGCTAAAATCTTTTAAATCTATAAGTTTTAGGTTATTATAAAAAATATATTTATGTAGATTTATAACTATTGTCCTAATTATTTTAGTTTCATCAGTTATGCCAAAGGGAATCTATAAAATAATAACATATATAATAACAGTTTTTTTGTTTACAAAATAATTATATTTGTCGATCTCAAGTTTCTATTTAGACTTCATTATTCATGTATAGATTCATTTTGATATAATAGATTCAATTAATATGTATTATTTTATTTAAGTAGTTGTATATTGGTTTAAATAAAAATACGATTATGTAAATCATTCCATAATATTTAAAATATTGTAGTAAATATATCCAATATTACTAAGTAAGCTTGATGAGTGTTTGCGGTGTAAATACTAAATATATATCGTTGTTAGTATACGCTTCTTTTGAGTGTGCAGTTAAATTGTGTTTTTCGTACTTTCATACTTTTAAATTAAACAAGTTTTTGTGAAAGTCAATTTTTAGAAGACAATTTCATTTCTATACACTCTTTTGACTTTTTTATGAAAGAAATTAAAAAAAACAGGTGATAAATTAAATTTATGATCCAACTCCCAAAAAAAATAATATTTGTTGTCTTTACAATTAATTATAATATAAAAAATATATAGAAACTTCATTTAAACGTTAGTAAATAAAAAGAGGATTTTCTTACTTTTTTTTATATGGTAATAAAAGTATCACAAACACAATTGACTATGTATGTCGTTAATATAATATGTATCGTTTATTTTTAATTGTTCATAAATTTGAAATATTTTAAACTGACAATACATACATGTATATACGTTCGCTATCAATTATATAAAAAAATAGCGAGTTGTTTGTCCCAAGTTTGACTTTTTCCAATTCTCCAATAATTTTTTTTGAATTACATCGAGTTATATACAGACCGAATCAAGCAAAAAAAAATATTTCCTTTAGTATTATTAAATCCCAATATATATAAAAAGAATTTGGAAAAGTCAAAATTATGTAAAATAAAATTATTTGCTGATGGATGTCAATTTTTAATTAATTGACTAATAATTGACTTTCAATTACATAATGTATATGGAGACTGAATACTGTCGATTTTGTTTTATTTTATAAATAGATTAGAATTTACCCTTCAAATGTAGATTAGTTATACGATATTTGTTCACAAGTGAGCTTTAAAAGCGTGAAATACGGTCGCTCCCCTAGGGATACCCCATAGCAATCACAAAGTGAAATTGAAGGTTGTTTATATCTCCGGTAGCAATTGTTTTTGCAGCATGTTTTGAACTGTGTATATATTTGTGTTGTTTCGCCCGATTATACACAAATTGTTAATTACACTGATTTTACTTACTTTTTATAAATGGTTTATAAATAATAATGTGTAATTTTTTTTCTACTTTGTATACACAATAACGTTTAAAAATATCACATAAATGGAATAATATTTGAGATCATTATTTATAATTTAATTAAAATATAACTTAAACAAACAATTATTGAATTTTAATTTCATAACGGACGAAGACAGATATGAAACTTCAATCAAAAGTCACTTAGGATAATAAAACAATTATAAAACTATTAATGAAATCATTTTAATAAATTAAAGTGAACATCCTTAAACAACACATGTGGGAAAATTGAAAACATTTATAATAAATAATAAAATAACATTTATAAATAATAGTAAATCAATAACAATATTTAATTATATGAAATTATTAAACATTAAGGACGAATTCAAAAATACTACTATACTAACCGCATTGCAAACATGCACGCCACAGCTACTACTATAATGCCTCCTGTAAAAAATATTCCATAAAAGGCACCATCAGAAAGCTGAGCCGCTGCAATTGGTTCCTTATTGTCTTTATCAGTCGTCGGTTCCTCTGGACTCAAAATTTCTTCAGGTTCTGCTATCGTAGAAGCTAGAATTGGTTCTGACCATGGGGACTCCCCAGCTTCATTAATGGCTTTCATACGCACCCAATATTCAGTTTCTTCGTCCAAATCAGGTAATGTTATTACTAGACCTATATGTACAACAGAATAAATATGACAAATCTATTATTATAAATTCTAATGAGGATTTGGAAGCATTTTAGTTTCACACTTAATCGGCTTATTTAAAATTAATCAAATTTCAACTTTATAAACTTGTTAAGCATCTCTTTCTATCATAATATGTTTCAACAAGGTACGTTCTACAACTACAATAAAAACATACCATTTATTATATTTAACATAATTACCATGATTATCTTCGTCGATACTTTCAGTGCTTTCGTCTGGTTTGATAGCAATCTCTTCTGCCTTTTTCCAATCAATTTCTCTTGGTATACCTACTTTTCTCTTCATTAAACTATTTAATTCCAAATATTGTATGTAAATTTCTGGAATTGTTTCAAAGTAACATTTATTCTATTGTAATATAAAATTTTACGTTACGCTTAATTTTAAACATAAATAATAAGACTCACCATCCACCGTGAAATATAATTCATTGTCCCATTTAACATTTAATAGCAAAGAATTGTGTGTGACATTTCCAATATTTAGCTATAATAATTAAGAAAGCTTAAATTAATATACAAATTATTATACCATATTGGAATTATAATATTCATAATAAATGCAATTTAGTTACCTCGTTCGGTTTTTTTGGTTTCTCTAATTTTACAACTACAAAATGCTTAAAAACATCTCCGTACTGATTGGACGCTTTACATTTGTATTTTTGACCAAAAGTTGATGAATTGGCAACTACTGTCATGATTGCATTTTTTTCTTCATATTTTATATCTTCTTTTGTGTATTCGGAATCTTCAGAGTCACTGATTTCTAAAAACCATTTATACGTTGGTTCTGGATACCCATCTGCAGCACAGACTAAATTGACACTGAAATCAACATTTCAATAATATAAAATCTTTTTATTATTTCGCTATAATATAAATTTCCTTCTTCTTTTAGCGCTTTACCTCTACACCAGAGCTAAGGAAATGGAAATATTAAATATTTCACTTCTTCGAGTCGAACCTAAAACCTGTAGTACAGTCACACTTTATGCCCCTGCGCTCTATTATTATCTTTATTGTAATAAATACATTTAAATAAAATAAACTATAACAATAATTATACTATTTGTTTCATTTACACGTATATTGTTAAAGCATACGTAAGAATATAAATAAACACCAAAACATTATAATAAAGATCTCATCAAGAGCCAATAAGTGCATTAGAGAAGTATGCTTGTACATTTAAATTCGTACGTACCTTTCATTTTCCATTCCTGCCACATAGGAAGTATCATTACCATCGGAAAATACAGGTGAATCTGTAAAACATAAATCCAAATAAATATGACATAAATATAAATGTGATATGAGCCAAGTTAACTATTAAGTTATTCGTCGTCTCGACTTAACCGACCAAATAATGGGAGATTCCATATATGGACCGAGTTCTGTGTTCACTCGGGAGTAATTTCAAGCTCTTAATTTTACATTTTTTTACTTACAGGCTTAATTAATATATTAATATTTGCAAGTTAGTTAGATTGGTTTTTAGTTTGTGGAAGTAAAAAAAGCATTATTTTGTGCAGGATCATTACTACACAGTTCGGGACTCTAGGTTAATTAATAGTGTTATTTAGGTATTTGACTTGTTTAAAACATTATTATCACCCAACCATTTTACATTTGGATAACTTATTTATTTATTTTTTCTACCTACTATGGATAACTTATGTAAATTCATTTTACAGAGGATATAAATTCTAATTTTATTAATCAATTTAATGACGGGATAAAGCGTGAAACTAATAAAAAAAAGTGATAAATATAATAGTGCTTACATTTAACATGTAAAGTAATATTGAAAGTGGTGCTAGCTGCACAATCCTCTAACTGAGGACTTTCCTGTATAGCATCGCAGATGTACTCGCCACTGTCCTCTGGCTCCAACGCCGTGATGGTGAGAAGACTTTCGAATCCTTGACTGTTGTACTTCGTCATAACGTGATATTTTGCATCTATGTTTTGATCTATAAATAATAACACATGTACTAGAAGTAATTATTATATTGTTAGCGTACAAGTGTAAATGTGGGTAGATTTAGGTGAAAACAATAAAAGCAATGGAATTGTGTCAAACAGACACAGTTGCTTGAAGGCGGAGGCCTGATTGGAAGGTATCTAGTGTGTAGTGTTGTTATTGAGTGATACATGTCACTTATTGTAATTACGTGGAACCTCTGTCCGAGTGCGTTGGAAACATATAGACGGTATGTGTTTTTATCGTGTTTATTTTAAAAACGTTAACCGTTTCCGTTTTCTAACAATATTATTGGTTATTTATATTTTCTATCAATTTGTATAACCGTAGGAGGGGGTATACGACGATAAAGCTCTATTTACGAACAGAACTACATAATTATTATAATGTGATTATGTATATATATTGTGAAATATTATATAAATATATACATATAATATTTAATATATATTTGATTAATGTTTATTTTAGAGAACGTATTTGCTGATTTACATCCGTAGATATAGTACCTACTCTAGTATAATTATACAGTATAACTATATAATAGAACCCCTAAGAAATCTCACCAGTGATAACTTCGCCATTTCTGTACCAAGACAATCGAGGTTCAGGTTCGCCTTTTGCTTGACAAGTCAAAGTAATGGAACGACCACGTTCCACTGTTACCTCTGTAGGCGTATCCACAAACTCAGATGGCTCTGTTGAAAATATTATGTCACAGTTGTTATTTCAAATATATTAAAAATCTGTTAAACTATATATTAAAATCTTATTGGTAATTAAATTTTAATTAAAAACTACTTGTTGAGAGTAAATTTTGGTTGATGTAAGTTGATACGTGTCGCCATACAGAAATAGGCATTATCCTTTTATTGACATACATGTGATAATTATTTAAATTATAAAAAAATTCAAATCAAATTATCATATTTTTTGTTGTATATCACACATATATAATACTCACGAGTAGTTTGTATATCGAACTTTTAGCACCGCGCTTTTAGCAACATTAAATTATAATAAAGTTTTTTTTTCTTTTTTTTTAACTTCACGCTGTATCCGGCATATAGCACAGTGGGCAGAAGGAACCTGGGAATCTAGTGTTAAGTCACTCCGTTCCCCACTTTCCGCCGAATTTAGAAGCCATGCGTGTTGAGTGGCGGAACTCATCGCACAAAATAAAGACAGCAATATTTAAAAGGTAGAATAGTTGATTTCACCTATAACACATAATGGTATTTCCTGCTTTAAATCTCCAGAACGGCATTCCCATAACCCTGTGTCACTTAAAGTAACATGGCTAAAGGTTAACACTAAAGCTGGTATACGGTTTCGTAAATATGGCACAAAGTGTTCCTGTGCAAACACTCTGTTCCTCGCAATTCGTTGTACAACTAAGCCAGACGGGTCTATCCATTCTACCTGTTAAAAATAATAAAGTCAATATGGCTAGATGTATTTAAAATTTTAAATCAATATGTATATATGACAAAGCATATGAAACTAACAGGTCTTTGTTTAACTCGTTCCAAAAGGATCTAGCAGGATAAGAATGTAAAAACTGGTCATGCTGTAGTGAATTATGGTTACTATGATTATATTGCTTTCATCCAAAAAATCCACATAAGTACATCTTTTTTTCTACCAAATTTTCACAGTAGGGGGTTATGGGGACCACAACCTTAAGGTAAAATTCATTTTCTCTGTATTTATTGAAGAACTTTCATACAAACTTTCGACCCCAAAAACAACCCCTTAGAAGTCGAATATTGTAAATTCCCGTCTTAGCGAGCACCTACGTCCTATAAGTTACACCTATGCAAAATTTGAGATTCCTAGCACTTGTAGTTTCTGAGATTTCGTGATGAGTGAGTGACCTTTGATTTTATATGTATAGATAGATAGATATATATGAAATTTAAATTGAACTGAATGTATTTTTACATAATAATATTTTTTAAAATACAAGCAGAAAAAAACATTCTTCTCTATGTAATTTGAAGCCATAATAAATTTATAGTAACTAGAATATAATAATTAATTTAAGAAAATATCAAAATATTATGCTTCTTTTCAAGTATTCAAAGCTGTAAAGAAATTATACACCTTTTGATTTTTACTGGCAGCCTTGCATGTGACAGTC
Organism: Heliconius numata; assembly: GCA_016802625.1. Lineage (NCBI taxonomy): Eukaryota > Metazoa > Arthropoda > Insecta > Lepidoptera > Nymphalidae > Heliconius > Heliconius numata. The sequence continues at coordinate 32,822 of JAEBDU010013204.1, forward strand.
TTTCGTGCACCAACTTCAAAATACGTTTTATCTGCTCCGTAGTCGACCGGTTCTACTGACAAGCCCCGTGTTTCTTTGTTTATAGTTTTCAATCCATAAACTAAAATAAAAATATAATAGTTTTTACATAAAATTTCTCGAAATATTATGTGAATGCATAATTTCATAATTTATTTTAAGAACTTACCGGCTCTATAGAACATATAAACAAAAACGATAACATAGAAAATCCACTTCATCTTGTCGTTAAAACTAAATTAAAATATACAATATATTTAGAAATTATACTAATAGATGTATAAAACTAATGTAGACTTCATGTTAGTTTAAAATCGAGTGAACAAATGAATTTAGTGCTAGTAGCAGAATTCCACACAACGTTACAATTAATAGGGACACCGAATTAACGCAAATTATTAATATTATTGCCAACAATGTCACCGGCGCTCGATCAGGAAGTCGCACTTAAAACATGGTAAAATTGAAAAGGTCATGTCAAATACTAAAGCGTCTAAAGCTAAACGATGAGGTTGATTGGTGCCTGGTGGTGAAAAATAGCCAAGTTAAATTTAGATCTTGACTTTTATCCCGATCCACAGAACTCAGCACCCATGTATGTAGATTTTCCATTATTTTAGCGGTGGGTATGGAGTTAACATTTAACTTGGCTCACATTAATGTTTTTGATGATATCTTATTTTCTACGTAGATAGTTATTGGTTCTAAATCTAAAGACTTAACAAAAATAGTTTTGTATATTCATTGCATGTCAATTGTCGTGACCATATCTTAGAAATGACGATTTCATTAAATCATCAAGTACATCATGGAATGCTAGTCGCTTGACGATATAATCAACTAAACGCGTGGCTACTTCATGAAATAGCTTTATTTAACAAAATTGTAAATTTAAACCACTTTTTTGCAAGTCAACGTGGATCCTGTTAGTATAAAAGTTCAAAGTAATTACAAAAATAAATTATTAATTTACTCAAACTATAAATATATGTATTAAAATCATATCTTAGTATTAAAAATTAAAAAATATATACGAGTATATTTCATGTAAAAATCGTGTTAATTTTTATTTTTAGTTCATACACCGAATTAAAGAAGTTGAAAAAAATAAATAAACTATCAGGAATTAATCTTTAAAGTAATATTTAAAAACTATACTTAAATGCTAGAGACGGCAAACTCCGAACAAAAATAAAACACGATTTATCAATGATAAAATCGTTAAACGTTGACATTTCATTAGTATGGTCAATTACTTCATGGAACCATCAATTCTACATTGTAACTACGATATAGATAAGACGTCAAGAGATTGTAGAAGTTTATGTTATACCCTTGCTCTGGTAAGGAGGCAGAGCGCGGGAGAATTCGCCACATTTCGGCGGAAAGTTGGGAACGGAAGTATCTTGATGGGATCAGTGTCTTAACACTAGGTTCCCAGGTTTCCTCTGCCTACCCTGCTATGTGAGGGGTAAACCGTGAAGCTAAATAAATTATAATATCATATACTTTCTTAGAAAAAGTTCTACATTAGGTTTTTTCATCTATCAACAATGTCTCTAAAATAAAATTTAAAATGTAATGCCGATTGTTTTATCAATAGATTCTCGGTCTACTCTGCTATATCCTGGCTCGATGGACACAATTTTCCATTACTTTTAAACAAACTGAACCATTGGTTTTAAATGTCATTTGAGGACCTATTTAAGTTTACCATTTAAAGAATTTTATACATATATTGGAAATATTGTTTCTTTTTTTACTAGTTTTTAGTTTAATTAAGCAAAATGCAGCCTATTTCCAGTAAAACATGTTAAAGCAACACGCAAAATGAATATATAAAAAATAAAAATGTTTAACTACTCTAAGGCCTGTAAGTCTAGTGACTTTTGAGAGTATTTCCTTGATACAATTAAAATAATAATTATATTATACAGCGGCCCTGGTCCGGTCAATAGCACTGATCACATCCCGTGTACTTTACGAATACCTAACGTAAGTAAATTGATAATTGTACTTCGTTGCAATATTTTTAGTAGAAATGATTTTCATTTTCCTTAATAATATGCCAGTTATTAATTATTTAATTTAGTTAAATATTTAAAATGAAATTACTTTTCTTTTTAATTCTTTTTGATTGCATCTAAGAAATCGCTTTTAGTGATAAAGCCGCTATTGCACACTTGTTGAATTGTTGATGAATTATATTTTATTTTGTTCTTATTTGTGCATTTAATTGAAATTGAAATTTAACTTAGTCCTGAAATATCTTTATTACAAGAACTCCCTTAATCATTTTAGACTTATTTTTAGGGTTCCGTATCTCAAAAGGAAAAAAGGAACCCTTGTATGATCACTTTGTTACTCATCTGTCCATCTATCAAGACCATTCATCTCAAAATCACGTGGAAGTATCAAGCTGAAGTTGATATCAAAAGTTCAGGTCTACACGTACAGTTCTTTGGAGCACAGGAACAATCAAGCTTCTCATTAAAACACTTCCGTTCCCTACTTTCCACCGAATTCTGGAGACCAGAGCGAACAAATGGAAATATAAACGTTAAGGTAAAGAAGCCATATTTCTATATAGAAAAAAATTACAAATTATGCTAAGTATTATTTTTAGCCTACTACTGTCATGAACGAATTGATATAATGAAACCTTGCCCCATGACTGATAAGGAAGACCTTCAGTCCAACAGTCGCGTATGTGTACGCATATATAGGTACCTATATTGTATATATGAATCATCTAATACAGAATTTTCCACAACATTTGAAACAGTATTTATTTATTATTAATACTAATTGTATCTATCGTAGCGCAGTGAAAGTTCGCCCGTAAAACCCAAAAACCCACCACTGTGCCGCAATAGTGGAAATCAACGCTGGTGGCGCAGCTTATGCCTCGAATTCAGGTGAAAAGCAGCTGGAGTGATTCGAAGTGTCAAGGTAAGAACATTGGCAAAATTCACTATACAGAATATTGTCCGAAAAAGATTTTTTTTTTCTCTTATTTATTGTCGAACTATTGGCCCACTGGCGGAGTCACTTGTTTAATCTATAATTATTTAATTTATATTATTTAGTTGTATTTAGAGAAAATTGTTTGGTTATTTAAGTACGATTATCTATATCTACTTTCACACACTAAATACACTGTAATTAAAACTTTTTGGGATTTAATTTATTTTTGCGCGGAATACACCGGTTAAAAGATTTTTCCTGCGTAAATCTTGATCTTACGTAATTTAAAAAATAGAAAGTGGCATGTTTGTGGTACTACAACCTTATTTATCGTCCAGTGAAAGACCCATAAAAATCTATTTAGCTAATCTGAAGACAGACAGACAGAGGAAAATTAATTTTTCTATTATGAAATTGAAATCACAGACAGACACTTTATTTTATTTATATCGCGTTTTAATATTGTACATATTGAGTAAAACATAAGCATTCTTAAGATTTTTAATTATATAGATATTTTACTCAATAATATTTTAAAACTAAGCACAAATTTATTAGTACATCGAACTCAGTTGCTTATTTTGCATACAAATATAGTTTTTTGGGTCATTTTTTATATACCTTGTAGGTATGCTATTGTTATTTGTTCTACATTAAAATCACAAACGTATATTATACGTATCGATAGACAAACTGATATATGAGATTCTACCCCACATGGCATGGTCAGATGGTACATCTGCTCGTTTTTGTTCTTTGTACACAATAAGCGGTCAAAAAAAATTGCGAGTTTTTCCACCGACTATTAATATTTTTGCATTCTCTGATAATTCTCATTTATTAGATAGTATGTTACAAGCTATGATTTTGAATTGATGTTTTCTCACATTTTAAACAATACAAAATTTTAACCAACTATTTTAAAAAAAATCTCTTTGTGAACTTTTAATTAAAATCAAATAGGTGTTGTTCTAATATATTTTTTAAGATATAACGCATTTTTTCAAATGGGTGAATTTATGATATAATAGAGAAAATAGTGTTTCCACCAGTATCTTCTAGATGATGATTTCATCACAATGATTTCATAATGATAATGACAAGGATGTGAAATTCCTTATGGTTTTATAAAATTTGGCATAGATACAATAAATATTTAAATAAATAAACATTACTTAAGCAAGGTAACACAAAAATTGTTAAAAAATATATTTTTATTTATTTATTTATTTTATTTAATGTCAGATAAAGTACTCTAAATGGATAATAAAACTGATTAGTGCTCAACTGGCACGCTCGAAGCGCCATAAATTAGGAACTGAACGTAACTGATAATAAAACACGCGAAATGTTAAAGGAACCTAATATTGAAAACTGCATTTAAATCGGTTAAGCCGTTTCTGAGTTTAGCGTGAATAAACGCATAGACAAAAAAATATAAAAACAAACAAATAAACAACAAACAGACAAAAAAATATAAATTATATAACATCTTTTAATATCTTCCAAGTACAGACGCCGAACCAATACGATATTGTTATAAGTGTAGATTAATGATTTATTAAATCCAATTAACCTTTCAAAGGAAAATAAAAACAATTTAAATATTATAATTAATGTGAGTGGGGAAAAAACCCATGAATAGAGCGTTTAAAGACATCAAAGTAACTATAGCTGAAACTGTTGGATTCATTTTATTCTCTCTCGAAGAAAAAAAATGTCATCATTACTTGTGATTTTGAACATTAGATGTTTTTTATACATTATATTTTTCATACATGTTTTTTACTTTTTTTACCTATAGATACTTTCATATAATCAATAATGACATTGACATTTGACTTAAGCAAATTATTGTATGCAAATAAACGACTGTAAAACCGACTGGTTGTGGGTCCGATCCCCACTCGAGAAGATGAAATATTTACTTAAATTTATATTTCCATTTTTTCTCTCTGGTGTAGCTCAAAGCGCGGCGTTCTGCCACTCAACACGCAATGCCTTCAGAATTCGGCCGAAAGTGGAGAACACAGTGTCTTAACACTAGGTTCTCTCTGCTTACCCTTACCCTGTGTGCGGGCTACAGCGTGAAGCTGATTATTATTAATTATATTTACTACAAATTACAAGCCACCTAAACCTTTTCCTTAAAAATTATAGTGCTGCCTTTCCATGGACATTAAGTAAAATTACACATACAGAAAGCAATAAATGCAAAAAATCTTTCTGTGGAGAGTCTACGTTATAGACTTACCACTACTATAAAAAGATTCTATTTTGAAACTGATAACTTAATATTAAAATTAATAGACAGTTCTATTTTATACTTTAAAGAAGTATAAAAATATAATTTAACAAACTCTATTTCAATATTAATATAATAATAGCGCAATCGAATAAAATTGGGTGTGAGTCATATTCTCATCATTACCCCAGTTATGTTATTAGCGGTATTAAGGAACGTCATAAATCTAGGTTTAATATTCCAGTCCCTACACTATTTTAAATATAATATTTTGAAAAAGTCACTTAAAATTAATTTGAAAACAAAAAACAAAAGGCAAAAAATGTCAATGTGCAACGGTTGGGTACGTTAATGTCAAAATGTATTTCTATAAATAAAAATTGAGGTTTTTTTTTTATTTTTTTGTCGGTTAAACTTATTAAGGAGGTATTTAAGTAATTTTATTTCATATTCATAACAAACTTCATTTAACTATACTTTATTTATTTCTTCTTCTTTAAAATGAAATATCTATTATTAGTTCCGTAAGAGACTGTAGACTTATTGTGTACTTATCTATTACAATAATTAAGAAAACTAGACATTCTATTGAAATACCTCGTAATTTTCTCATTAACTCCTGTTCTCCTGATCAGCAAGACAAAAGTTCTGTATTTGAAAGAAATGAAGAAAAGGCGGAATGCAATATCAGTGTGAATGGTAAGATATTAGAACAATAGAATGAAGTGGTATACTTGGGAAGTATGTTCAGTAGAGATGGAAGATACGAGATATCGATACGGTAAGAGCCAGCCGTACACAATGCAGTGTTGGTTATACGGCAGCGAAACGTGGGTATTACAGAAGAAGAATGAAAGAAAGATGAATGCCGGTGAGCTGACTCCGCATATCCTATAAAGAGATCGCACTCTTCTTAGGATATTCGGAGTCAGCTTAGCTGATCGAATCCGCAATGAAGAGATACACAGAATGGTAGGTACTAGCGAGGTACAGGTACTTGGTGTCATTTGGTAAATAAGAAGTGCCTTTTTTCTTCTTTTTGTTTCATTACTTCAGAAGATTTTGGTCAAACCATTTTAATTTATAAACCATATTATCGGTAATCAATAATTTTTAAAATTTTCCAAGTAGAAGAAAATAACAAATGCAATTTAGGCATTTTCATTTAGGAAAACGTGTGTAATGTAGCACGGCTATGGTGAATACTTTATAGAGAAAAATCTTATTAATCTATTAGGTAGGTACACTTACCTGCAAATTTTTGTCCTGTTAATTGCCAGGAGATTGTGGTTCTCTGATTAAATTTAAAGAAAAAAAAACAATTTAAAAAATATTTCCGCGTTTGAAAAAAAATTTATAACATTTTAATGTAATAATATATGACGTGTAAAACGTAAAAATAAAATATATTTTAATTACGATTAAAATATAACCAGCATAAAATATAAAGATTACTTTTTTTTTCAATTAAAACATAGATAAAAATAGAATCAGCTTCACGATGTATTCCGCACACAGCAGGGTAGGCAGAGGGAACCTAGTGTGTAAATAAAATTAACTTGCTCAAAATTAATATAAGTATGCAAGAATATATAATGATTATATAAAAATATATAATAATCTATGGAACCAATTGAAAAAAAAACACTTAAAAAGTATTCAATTTAAAAAACAAACAAAACAACAATAGGAAAAACGTAATATATTTTTGAGCATTTTTCGACAACTATCATTAGTAACTTGCTCAGCGGAAAATGGGAAACGGAAGTGTCTTAATGGGAACGGAGTGTCTTAACACGAGGTTCCCAGGTTCCCTCTGCCTACCGCGCTTTGTACGGGATACAGCGTGAATATAAAAATAAATATATAAACATAAAATAATAGCGTTAGGTCACTTGTAATTATCCCTGAAATTCTAATTAATACGGCTACAGTAACTACTGAAAATACAATGAATATTGTGAAATAATGACGTTTCAGTACACAATGTACATAGTATTTAGATCAATACAATGTACGTTGTAAATCGTAATTCTTAAAGCATGCGGCATCGGCTCAGCAGACGGCAGTCGCGTTCAGAAAGGCATGCGAGGTGGACGTATAAACTGCTTTATCGTGTTTTAACCAATCGCTTTCGCGCGTGTAAATATATATGTGAAAGTTATCAACCCGGATGAAATCATCGATATGAGATTCTAATATGTTCGTAACATTTATATAATTATTATTGCTAATTCATATTATTTTCTATTAATTAATAACACTGTATGTAAGTAAATAATATAGATAGCTTCTGCCTCATACTAATTGCAGGCAGTTTTGTATAATTAATTAACTCTCTCTATAATGTAATTAAGTATATTAGATTTAATCAAATGTACCTACATTGCAAATTTTATTTTCTTATTTAATTGTTGCAGTATATATATATTTTTTTAAATACTATAATATTTTTTTAAATATATTGCGATTATTAAGCACAAATAAAGTTTTGATTCATGATTTAGACAATATAAACTAAATACAATACTTTCCATAGTAAAATCAGATCGTTGTCAAGGTTTTATACTTTTAATTCCAATAAGAATGAAATTACTAACAATAGATTTTCCTTAAAATAACAAAGAATCTGTAGGCTTATAATATTAATTTGGTGCATATGTATTTTATATTTTCTTCGAACATTAAATCGACGCCGCGCTTTGCCTACTAGAGCGAAGAAATGAAAATTTAAAATATAAATTAATATTTAATTTTCTTGAGTGGGTATCGAATCTACAACCAGTCACGCTTACAGGCAAACTTTGCGTTTGCAGGCCTTTGCGCCACGACTGGCCTCTAATATAATAAGATTTTAAATAAATATTTAAAACTCAGATTCATGAGCATATACCATACGTATCATGTATATGATACGTATGTAATAAGATTAAGATTTATTCTTAGAAATATAGTCTACATAATCTATATTACATTACTATTCAATATGTTTAAACATTCATCGAGGGATTTGCCGTAGTATATTTACTTGTACTAATAGCGTTAGTACCGCTTTATATTAATAATAAATAATATCGATATTTATAAATATATTTTGAGCGAAAATTTGGACATTTTAAGTTTTTATGTTAAGCCAAATTAAAAAAATAACTTCACACATCTATGTTGTTGATATCTTATCCTCTTCATCATTCCTTAATATTTTTCATATATGATTAAATTATTTGTGTATACATATAATTATGTATATAATAACATTTTTCTATATAATACATTAGTTTAAAATAGTATTAAAGTTCGATTTAAAATAAGCAATTCTCATCATTCTATAGAAAGCCGCTTTCAGTTTGTGCCACTTCCTAAATTATATAATTTTATAAAAAGTAAATAGCGGTAGAAATCTTGCGAGCATTTTAGTTCGTTATTCGCTATATCTAGTGTCGACTGAACGCGACTTCGCGATTGTGTGAAAATAAAGAAATCTTAATAAAATCCCCATTACCTTATATTATATTTTCTTTATTTTTTAGCTTTACGCTGTATCCCGCACATAGGAGGGTAGGCAAAGGGAACCTATGAACTTTACTAAAACATTTCCATTTCTCACTGTCTCGCAGATTTCTGGAGGCATTGCGTGTTGAGTGGCGGAACTCAACGCTGCAGTTTCCCTCTTTACCAGAGCGATGAAACGAAAGTATTAAACATGTTATATCCTCGAGTGCAAAGCCTCGGTCAGCCATGTATTTGGCCGCCGCGTGAAGTTGAGGGGAAAAAGATTTTTCATTTGTATATTGTGCATACATCAATAAATTCCGAATACTCAGCTAGTTCTGCGTATTTTTTTAATGTACAGAAATTAATTATTTTTTTATTTCAAATTATAAAAAAACAGCATTTTACATAAAAGTTATAATAGTTTTTTAAAATACCACTTCAGCAGACGATTTTACTATCACATAAAACTAAGTGCAAAATCGTAAGTATCCGTCGACATATAGGAAGCACGCAAAGTTACCGCTTCTATTATATTTTTATTTTTATTTCTTTATAATTATATTTTTATTTATTAAAATACGTATTTGAAAATAAAAAAAATATTAAAATTATCCGTCTATTAAAAGAACATAATATATTCTAATAACTAAATACAAATAACCCTTATGATAAACAAGTATATTAAAATAAAAAAACATTGTATTAAAAACATATAAAATATAAAAAATATATGTAGGTATATTATTTTTCTAAGAAGGTACGTCCTCCCAGTTTTGTAAGGGTAGATATAGAAATATCAGTGAAATATTCCTTATAGAAATAATAATTCATTATAGAAATATTCCTTAGTTTCATTAGAATTATAGTTACAACGCAAAATCGTATCTTTGATTTTTGCGATTATTACATATTCTAAATGAAACTATTGGATCTGAATCGCGCATATTTATGTAGTATTAGCGACTCGCTCGCGGCTTCGCCCGCTTGTACTATACTTTTATTTATTTACTTTCGTGATCTAATAACATTATTATTTCAAAGAAATTTAAATATATGCGATTAATCCAGTTAAATAATTTAATATAAATATATGTATATCTAAGTATAACTTACGAAAATTAATTAATTAAACGATGGCACGCGACTTATTTTATTACGTTAGTAGATTAATGCGTTTTACTAACATTTTAAGGCCGTCACTCGAGTGAATGAACTATTATTTCTTAATATTTTTATTTCTTCGCTTTGGCAGTTGAGTTCCACAACTCAACACACTAAATGCCTCAAAAATGCCCGAGGAAAGTGGGAAAAGGAGTGTCTTAACATTAGTTTCCCTCTGCCTTCCCTGGAGTACGCGGGGTACATCGTGAAGCCATACGAACATTGATTTAAATATATTGCTTACAAGCTTACAATATCCTCTTTGTTTACAGATACGCGACCCATCAATTGAGAACGTGTTAATTGGTCTCGAATTTCGGTAAACTGGGTCACCACCAAAAAAAAACTAGCAAGATTATTTTATGTATAAAACAATGTTATTAAATAACATTAAATTGAGAGAAACTTTGAATCAATAAATAAATATAAGTGATATTCAAAGACTAAAATAGTTGATATTTTATATTATAAATAAACCATGACGCCGGGTGTGCAGGAAGACCAGTGTGTGGCGATGAGTAATAACAATGTGATGCCCTTACTGCCGAGGACGACGGTGCGTTTGGAATTCCAAAATGTGACATGCTCCATTAAGACATTTTCAATCACTAAACTTCGAGTTGGTAAGATTTTTTTCTATCTTTTACTTTTATCTCAATGATGTAGTGAGAAAATATTGACTCTTTTATAGATATGTATAATTGATTGCTTTTTAATAAAAACAGACTAATTTCCCATTTTCTCGCATCATGGTAGGCTGAGGGAATCGTAGGTTAGGATATTTCGTTTCGCTTTCTAATGTTCGAGACATTCCGTGTTGAGAGGCGAATTTTACCTACCAGAGCGAGGAAGTGAAGATAAGTTATATGCATATAATCATGCATGGAGTACACAACCCTTATAGTCAAAAGTTGTTCCACTACGCCTGCGTTTTTTTCAGCTTAACGCTGTTCCCGCCCGTAGCAGGTACTCCGTTGCCTTTGAAACTCTTTCGTTTCTAACTTTCCATCGAATTCTCGAGGCATTGCGTGCTCTGTTGTTAATAGAGCGAGGCCATGAAAAAAAATATATTTCATTGCACCAAGTGGAATCGAACCCATAACCGTCGCCAACTACACACGCTTGTGCCCCTGTGCCGCGACGACCTCTTTGACCTTCTTTACTTGTATTTTAAAATTTCATTAGTTCATATCTTTCAATATTACTAGAGAGTTGTGCTAATTTTGTAAAGTGAGTTGTAAGTTTTGGTAAAATTTATCAACTTTGATTGAGCTTGATGGATGCTATACAATGGAATTTAATTGAAAGCAATTATTACTTTGACTCTTGTTGGCACGCGTTCTCTATGTAGGAGTACGTATGTAGGTGCTTAAACCTAAGTACTTATTCATTTACAAATTTGTATTTTACTGAGAATTGCGTAAACACTGTACTTGGTAGAATAATTTTTTTTTTGGTTAAAAACATTACAATTTGTTTGGTCAATAATCATGTTTTTTTGTTTTAATTATTTTATGTAACATCTTTTTGTGTGTAAATCGTGGTGTAAATTCATTCATTTTGACACAATTTTCTTACTTTAAAAGCGAGGCGTCGATAATTTAATAATAAACTCATATAAAAAATTCTGAAATAAAGTTTATTTGACAGGTGTTTATTTATAGAATAACGCGTATACATTTGCTAACTGAAGAAAAGTAAATATTTGCCTTTTATCAATTAATGTCATGGCCCTACAGATCTAGGTAACGTTGAGTGCATAGAAAACATTCCGAAGGACAAGATCAAATTTTACTATTATAGTAAAAAAAAATATTTATTTAGTAACTGGCGGCCCCACAAGGCTTCGCCCGCTTATACTATATAATTATTTATTCTTTCAACTCAATTACTTTCGTGATCTAATAACATTAACTTTTCAAAGGTAATATGTATAAATTTATAGCAGAATTCTTAAAATTCAGTAAAACATTTATTTTATACTAACATTTCCACATGCAGCTGCTTATATTGAAATAGCTTTTTTATTTATGAACCTATTGAAAGCTTGCTATAATCCAATAGTGAAAATTACATTTAAATAGGTTAAGTCGTTTCTGAGATTAGCGTGAACAAAAGCACAGAGAAAGGGACATGCAGACAAACAGACAAAAATTGATTTAGGTTCTATTACGTTAATAAAGGCCTTGTACAGACACCGATTCGTTACGATTTTATTATAAGTATAGATTTCAGTATTAATTAAGCGATTTGAAGTTAGCATTTACATAAAAAATATATATTTATCTATTATTTCTTTGCTTTGTTCAGTTCTTTGTATACAATGTCGATATAATAGGTATTATGAAATCGAATATTATGTATCCACACAATGTGAAATAAAAACTATTTAATTAATATAATTGTTAAATTCCTGAATGTGAAGTAATTATGTTTACATTATATCTGTACTTGGATTTCTATTATATTCTCTGATGTCGGCGCAAAGTGCGGCGTTGAGTTCCACCACTCAACACCTAATTCCTCCAGAATTCAGTGGAAAATGAGGAACTGAGTGTCGAGATACAGCGTGGAGCTAATAATAACTGACAAGTAATCTATATATATAAAAGGACTTGTCCTAACTGACTGAGGTAAGACGCACGCACAGCCGTAACCGTTGTGCGTAGAAACGTGACATTTGGACAGATGTTTACTTTCGTAATCTGAACATCCACTAAGAAGGGATTTTGAAAAATGTTAACCCTAAAGGGGTGAAATAGGGGTTCAAAGTTTGTATGGAAAAAAATTTAAATCGGCACCGATTTTTATTAAAATTGAAATTTAGCTTTTTAAAAATATTTAATTGAATACGTGTTTCGTCGTTTTCTAGAATTCTCCCCCTAAGGGTGCAAATAAGGGGTTGAAAGTTTGTATGGAAAAATCTTTAAATCGCCACCGATTATTATAAAATTTTAAATTTAGACTCTTAAAAATATTTCATTGAACACATGTTTCGTTGTTTATTAGAATTCACCCCTAATTACGCAAGCAAAGCTGCGCGCGTCCGCTAGTCTAATATATTAGTACTTACTTACGTACTTGCGGTGTATGTGCATAGGAACTTTCACCGATCAGTCGGTCTGCCTTGTTTTCGCTTTGGGGCCATAAGTAACAAAATTGAAAACATAATTTTATTCTTAAATTTTGATCAATTTTACGTCATTTCTGTGTCAACTTTCAACGACACGTCTATATTTGCTGAATAACGAGGCGTGCCTTTACTTTAGCAATTTGCCATAATGATTATGTAAGATATTTAAGAAAAGCTCAAATAGCTGTATAAACAAGTAGTCAAGCTTACTAATTGTATTTTTTGTCTTAATCTGTATTTCTCTACCTGATTTTCTATTTCATCTAATAAAATACACAAATGCATGCTAACTTGGTTTTAATTAATCAAATTAGGATCGTTTCAGTTGTAAGTACACTCAACTTTCCGTAGAATAAAAATATTAATAATTTGTTTAACCGACTATAATGAATTAGCTATGGTGACTCATGAGGACAATGGTTGACGCCAGTTCACGCAATGGTCATGGGAAATAACTCGGGGAAATTATTATCTTTGAAATTATTTTCATTTCTGTGGTCAACCTATCGAGGCCAGTCGTGGCGAGGGGCACAATGTTTGTAAACTCGACAGGTTCGTTTCCCACTCGAGGAAATGAAATATTTATTTAAATTTATATGTCGATTTCTTCGCTCTAGTTTAAAGGCAAAGCGTGGCGTTGAATTCCGCAACTCAACACGTAATTCCTCCAGAATTTGGCGGAAAATGGAGAACGGAGTGCCTTAACATTAAGTTCCCTCTGCCTACAATACTGTGAGAGGAATTCAACATGACGCCATTTGTTTATCCTGTTATGTATGTAATAACATAAAAAAAACTATGATAAACAATTGTAACAGCGCCACGTTGTCAATTATTTCATTAAAATCATTAACTCTATTGTGATTATTCATAGTTTGTTTTTTAATTACTTTTTCTCATAGTTATTATATTATAAGAACTATTTAATTGCATTTGTACTATTTATTTTAAAATTATATATAACGCGAGTAATTAACGTTTTTTTATCGATTTAAAATATCATTAGCACGAAGGGAAAATATTAAACACGAATATAAATAAGCTTTATTCAAATAAATTTATCTTTAAATTAAATACTTAAAGCTCTGCTTTAGTTATTTCATTTTTTCTCTTCTGTTATCAAATAGATTTTACTAATTGCTTATCCAATCAAAGGAATAATATATTTTGTATTCGAACACTGGCAAAATTGAGGAAAATTTCATTACGGTATAACACACAACACGGTAAAGGAGCAATAATTGTTTCCTAAAAATATTTTTGGTTTCTCTGCTCTTTCATGTTAAGTAAATGGAAATTATACGTACCTAAGAATAAATTGAATTTATACATAATACAGTTTTCGTATAAAAGTTGCCCAGTTTACAGAGAAACGCGCTTGCTCGCATTCGCTCTAATAAACAAAACGTCAATCATAATGACTTGCATTCATTATACCTATTTGATTCCAAGCTGGGTTCCCAATATCATGAAATTCTCGTGTGTTGAATGGTGGAATTAAAAGCCGCACTTTGTCTTGTTACCAGAGCGAGAAATAGAAATACTTCATTTTTACAAGTGGGCATCGAACCTACAATCGTTGCAGTCAGACGTTGCGCTTACTCTGCGCTACAACGATCACCAGATCTAAAGAATTATAAGTGACTCCTCTCTCAATTCTCTGGTGTTAAAATTATTAATATAGCTGGTGGCTTTTGAAAACATAAATAATTAATTTTTAATTTTACTTATAAAATCTATTGTATTTGTTAAAATACTCATATAAAAACAATGTATTTGAATATATTATTATACACTATAATAGCGTGCGTTTCACACCTTCATGTAATTAAAATCGAACCATATTACATACATACCAAACGAATGTAACGAAACTAGAACGAAAAACTGAAACGTACGGTTAATCTGCAAATACTGTATAATAAAATTGAAATGAGGTCGTAAATGTATAAGTTACTAGCGGACCCGGACGCGGCTACGCCTGCTTGAAATATAAGAATATAATTTCTATAGAAATATAATTTCAATCTAGATGAAATGCTAAAAGTGACTATTATATTTATTTTCATAAGGATGAATATCAAAATGACGCGGTAACGAACGCGGTCGCGTAGCGACGACGGTTGTTATTAACATGGCAGAATAAATTGCATGTCAAATTAGAAAGTATTTTAATTTATTAGTACATATGTGTAATGTAATATTATATAACCTATAGCACTTCTGAAGAATGCAGCTTTCATACAAAACAAAAACATAGTAAATCAGACCAGACCAGTAGATCCAAAGATCTTAGCGTTCAAACAAACAAACAAACAAACTCTTCCGCTTTATTATATTAGTATAGATACATATAGAGAAAGGTATACATATAGAGAAAGAAATGCAAGAAGTGCACATCTAATGTATGATGGCAACATGCCATTTTGATGTCACCAGTTACTGCATCAGCAGTTGGTACTATTCCGGTCTTGAAACGTAATTAGAATTGAGAGAGATAGAAAACCGGTTAAGTGCGAGTCGGACTCGCTCGCTGAGGGTTCCGTACCAATTTCAGCAGGGTAGGTCACCGATGTTCAATGTGCAAGTTTTAAAGTTGATAAATAAAATTTTGTGGGCACTTATTTTGTACAAATACAAGTTTGTATTGACTTTTTTCCATGAAGAACCGATATTTTTTTAATTTTTTGGATTTATTTGTTCCTTTATTTGTATTGTAAGTTCTAACTTCGTGTTAAATTTCATAACTGTAAATCCACGGGAGAGCCTACCCTACAGGTTTTGATTATTTTTTCGTAAATTTCATACAAAATGCAATAAAATTGATACACAAATGCTCGTATTTATTGTTTTTTTTTTGTTTTTATTATAGACCTGAATATTTAATATTAATTTAAGCGATCTCGAGATAAAGATCAAATGGTCTTGACAGACGGCCAGACGGACAACAAAGTGATCCAATAAGGATTCCGTTTTTACCTTTTGAGGTACGGAACCCTAAAAATAAAAAAAGAAGACGACAACTCAACTGACACCTGCAAACCTTACGATAACTGCAAAGTTCACGCTGAGCAGCCCTGCTGTGAGTTAAAAATAGATAAATAGTTCTTTAACAAGTCATTTACCTTGGCCGTGCCCTTTACTGTGGGCTTTTATTTATTCCTTTTGATAAATAAAATGTTTCTTGAATACTTTACTAGAGTAACTTGAAGTCTACGAATATAAGTTTTTTATTTATTTATTTTCGTAGTTTATATACTTTAACTTTATTATGTGATGTAGTGAACATAATAATTTACCCATGTTCAATTTAACACCAAGTTTTAACCAAAAAGATAATTAAAATAAAATAAATATTAAATATAAATAGCCCTCCGAGTACCTTCTCCTTATATCTAAGTATAGCTTTAGGGTTAATACTTATTAACCCTTAAAATACCGGTTCTTACATGTTAATTTATCAATAATCACTTGAGTTAAAATTTAAATTTTTGTAGACATCAAAAGCTTGTATACTAATTTATTTACGAGTTATGAAGGGCTTAAAAGTAGCTTGAAATTAGTAATTTCATGTAAAATACACACTAAAATAAAATTCCACAATAAAATTCCGCAGTGTATTCTAGGTTTGCCACTTCTAAAATTTTAAATATCTGTAAAAAAAATTCTAACAAGTAAAGCTTATTACACTGTTCAAGAATATTTAGAGGATAAACATATATGGAATTAATGTCTATTAAATTTAATGCAGGATAGTTGCCAGCAAATGTAATAGATTGTACCATTGATTTTGAAAAGAGCAACTGTTGAGTTTCTTGCCGGCTCTTCTCAGCAGAACTGCCTTCCGAACCGGTGGTAGCTTTTTGTTCATATGTTCATTCGACGATTCAAAAGTGCTTATAATAATAGTCTATTTGAATAAAGAATATTTTGAATTGAATTGAATTCTCAGCTTGGCTGTATACGCTGGCGCGTGTCTTGATAGATAATCAGCCTCTATCGTTTTTATACATTTTTCTGCAATTTAACAATGCAAGCAGCACTTACTGCCAAGTTAATTAGTCTTATCGCTAATAGGAACAAATTGTGTATTTAATAAGCCAAAGCATCATGAGAATAAAATCTTAATGGGTGACTGCTAAGTGTTTTTTTATTATTTATTTTATAGTAATATTTTTATTGACATTTTTTTACAATTATTATTGTACTACAGACGTAATCAAAGTACGTAGTTTTTTTCTGTTTGATATATATATGAGTTATCTATTAATGTTATTTTTGTCTTGGCTGTCACCGACTTTGAAATTAAGGCATAGGTAAATACAGTACAGACAACAAGTCGTGATCACCCTGAAGTTAGATGTTGATGTCAGCTCAGATTTTTTGAAATTTTGGCTTACTCTTGATTATTTTCTTCCCATGTGACCAATGCACAAAAGTTGCCATACTTTTTTTTGTATACAGTATTGTCAAAAAAAGCCACAACTTGTCGACCGTACTGTACATAAATAAAAACAAGAAAAAAAGTCGATACCGCAACTTAAAGAAAAACGCAAAAACTTTCTGCTCTAAAGTGGGACAATAACATTTTAACGCTTACCATTTTACCGTAGCGTAATGTCTATACATATGTAATTCTTGCTTGAAGAAGCAGATTCACGCTTTTCCTGCAGAGCGTAGGCAGAGGGAACCTAGTGTTAAGGTACTATGTTCCTCATTTTCCGTAAAATTTTCGAGTGATTGTGTGTTAAGTTGCAGCAACGTCGCCAAACGACGACCGTCAACGCCGTGCTCCAGTGGCGTAGCTAGGGTATTTGCTGCCCGGTGCGGCTCGGGGGACTTGATGCCCCTTTCCTGTTGATGAGTTCTAAAAAAAAAAAAAAAACGTAATCATCGACGTTGAGTTCTAAAAAAACAAAGTGATCGTCAATGTTGACTTCTAAAAAAAAAAAAACGTAATCATCGACGTTGAGTTCTATAAAAAACAAAGCGATCGTCGACTTTGATGCCCCTTTCATTTTGGTGCCCGGTGCGGCTTAAAGGACTTGATGCCCTTTAAAATGGTATAAAGTCGAAAAAACACACTAATCGTCGATTTTGATGCCCTTTTCCTGTTGATGCCCGGTGCGACCGCACCGCTCGCACCCCCCTAGCTACGCCACTGCCGTGCTCTGTCTTGTTACCAGAGCGAGGAAATGAAGATAATTTATTGCCCCAAGTGGGATGGAACCCACACCTGTCACGTTTACTATCTAAAACTGCGGTCACATTTTGGCCTTAAAAGTCGTAAATCATTAATAAAAGTGTATTTTTACTTGAAGTGTTTGTTATACTGGCTGTGATTACGATTAATTTAATAAACATTAATGCTGTGTAAATTATATTGTAAATTAATGAAACGGAAAAATTGGAAACAGAATACATATTCTATATCCAATTGCTTCGATTAAATACGATTTGTACGATAAGGGAAAGCGATATTGTCCAAACCACGTGTTGGCACACGCTATGCCTTCAGTGGAGGGATTCCTCGTGGTGGGGTCGACTAGTTTCTAAACATGTTCTGGAACCTTCATAGTGTCCACGGTGACCTACAAACCTACTGTTTATTGCACTTAGTACTTATTCCGGTAGCAATTGACGCATTCGTCTGGTGAAAGTAATTTTGCGTTCATGCTCAACCGTTACCTGCACTTACACCTTTCTTCTTTGATTATTTTTTTGTATTATTATAAAGGAATGCCTCCATAATTGGGCGGAAAATGGGGAAACGAGTGTCTTAACACTAGATTCCCTCTGTCCCATTCTGTGTGCGGAATGTAGCGTGAAACTAAAAAATATATTTGGTTAGTACATATATATCAACAGAAAAAAATAACATAAATTTATAGAATTATTCTCCACTTATATAATTATATTACTATTCTCCACTCATGCTAGCTATAATTAAATTTTTTAAATAATATTTTATGTACTATAAAAGAGCAATGATTATAAAATTCTCGTAAGGATTCGTTTTTAGACAAAACTGAACAATAAATTGGCTGTAACCTAAGTACATAACTGTCAACCATTGTTTTACTTGTATATACTTAAATATAAAATACCGTTAACATTAATTAATACAGTGACTGGTTGCTTGTCTTCTATAAGTATAAGTAATATATTTATTATTATTATAATAGTTAAATAATAAACGTCCTTATTGTATTGGAATATAGCTAAGTGAATCGTCTTGCAGCGCTCGTGTTTTTCCATAGTTCCCCGTAATGAGAGACGTTATCAATGGAACCATCTATTTACAAAGCTATTACGATTCATGTGCAATACCATCGTTATCGGAATATGACGTCAGAGAGTTGGTTCAACGAAAAATAATGAACAAAGAAATACGATATTCCAATACTAGTAGCATCGCAATAATGTTGTATGGCGTCACTCGGTCACGAATTTGTATAGAAAAATAATAATTTTAAAGTTTTACATAATAATTATGATTATCCTATGATTTTTTAAAAAAGTAATTATACGAACCAATTTACAATTTATATGTAGGTCGTTACAAAAAGTAAAATATTGTTTTAGTAACTATTTTTAAGGAACGCTGTATCCCGCATGTATCACTGCTTTTTGAGTGGCGGAACACAACGCCGCGTGCCTTGTTACCAGCCAGCAAAATCAATACGTAAAATATTTAATTTAACAATTTTTTCACGCTTGTGCCTCTACGTCATGACTGGCCTTTACATAATATGTAGGTAGATTAATAAAGATAAAACATTAAACAATAGATCTTAGATATATAACAATAGATATAAAAAATAATATTAAAAAACTAGATTCTGAATTAACAAAAAGTACGGACGTTGTTCCTGCAATAAATTATACTTATTCATTTTGCATAATAAAGTAGCGTTGCTAGGAATATTTAAGCTATGGCTCTTATAATTATTAAAATATTTAATATAATTATTAAAATATTTAATAATTATAAGAGATTTTGTATTTTTGTTAATTAAAATATTTTATCCGTTCAAATGCTGAATATTCACATAACTCTTGGTTTTTATAAAACGTCCATGGTGTAAAACAACTAATGGTCTTAATGTTTACAGTTAGTGTCAAAAAGCCTTAATTAACTATATTATACTAATTTTCCTTTAATATAGTTCGGTTGGGAAACACGAATACCTAATGTGACCAGACCTCCCGTTTTGAACGGAACCGTCCCGTTTTTCGCTTGTATGTCCGGACACATAGATGGCACCGAGATGTAAGAATGTCCCGTTTAAAAAGGCAAAAATTAATCATGACTTTTTAAATCGAAAAAAGAACATTCTTATTGGAATACTTACATTAAAATATACCTTATACCTCTTGGAACATACGAAGATAGGTCTCGTCAACCAAGCTGTCTTTTAAATTAACAGAAAATAATTCTTACTGCCCTTAAATGTTAAAATACGTAAAAATTTTACAAGCTTTTTTATTGAGAATTTATGAACGCAATGGTTTTATACTTATTAATCAATTTCACGTAATTATACCTTTATAAGTACTTTCATTTGCAAAAGATTGATATAGTGAAAGGGATATATGTGGTTGCAACATCGATCATGTAAAAAGTATTTCGTAAGCTGTTTTTCATTCAGCCATCTTTGTCGAGATATTTTAATTTTGGTTATTTATTTCCGCTTCACGCTGTATCACACGCAACAGAGTAGATAGATCGAACCTAGTGCTAAAACACTCCGTTCAGTCAATTCTGGAAGTATTGCGTATTGAATAGAAATCAACGCCACGCTTTGCCTTGACACCAGAGCGAGAAAATGCAAATATTAAATATTTTATTTCCTTGAGTGGGAATCGAAGCCACAACCTGTCGCGCTTACAGTCAACCTGCACCACGACTAATATATGTAATTATGTATGTAATCATATGTCCTGATCAACGGGTAAATGTGACCCAGCTATAAGTACCTATATATTTGCGTAATATCCAATTTATTTTTATATTAACACGAATTTAGACTAAAAAATATTAATAAAGGTACCTACTTAATGAAAATATTAAATATTGTGGTATTGATAATAAAAACCATTAGGTTAATAACTACTAAAAATGATTTTAACAAAGGTTTCAATCAATGTCACCTTCAGTTCAGTTCATAATTTATGGCGTTTCAAGCCAGTCGAGCATTAATTAATCACTTCACTCACTCGTTGTATGGGACAGAAAACAATGTTTACAATAATATTTATAAAAATGGGTTAGAAATAAGAAATATTTTACAAATATATTCGTTTATAGCTTAATATTGTTATAACTAATATATTTACATCAAAATTGACATAGAGAACTAAACACAAATGTTAACAAACGTTGAACATTAAGGGGACGGAGAACTTTATAAAGAAGGTCATCATATAAGGGATGGATTAATTTAAGACAGGAGAACAGGATGTGAGGAGGGAGACCGTCGTCCAAGACACATTCTCACATTGAGTGGTCCCTGACCCGGATCTAATTTCAGCTTTAAATTCTTAAATCCGATTTTTATAATGGTCTGCATCCAAAGGTTTTACAATCAATGTCATCTTTAAATTCTTAATATATTTATATTATAGTATATTTAGTTTCTAGTAGCAAATGTATACAGAAACAAATAAAATATCTAATGTGATATTGTAAAATCCTTTTTTGCTTGTATCCGCACGCCTATTAAGCCTTGCACGGTTGCCCTTTTTTTAATGAAAATGAAAAAAAGGGCAACCGTGCAAGGAGTATTGAACGGAGAAGATTATAATTGCAGTGTTATTTTGGTAATATTTAACAATTAACTAAACTTGTAACCGTATAATTAAATTCAAAGGTATTCTCAAGGTTAGGTTCATCAATCCCTATCGCAAATAAAGGTTACTGTACTACTTGTGTACTCTTTAACATCGTTGTATTTTGTTGTTTTATTTGCTAAAAAATTATTCATTTGTTTCTAATTGTTAGTGGTCCTTAAAATATATATAATATAGACAAGTTGTTATTTTTTATAATTGCCACACATTGCTCATTACAGAAATCCTAAATATTTCGTGCACGGACGTTAGTAAAATAATATGGATCTAGACTTTACACATTGCCGGTGCAATAGTGGTGTTAATTTAAACAATCTCATAGAATTTTATTTGTTACTATTCAAAGAATGTAATGGACTACAGTTATTTTATAAATTGCCGAAATATTGTACAAAAACGCAAGTAATACAGTGTGCCGGTAACAACGCGTCCGATCAAGAACGCGTTAGCAGTAAAACTTATATTAATCGATCCATCCTGGAATTTATCATCAGTAATTATATTTGTGACTTATCTATAATTGAAAATGCGAACGTAGAAAAAAAATATCGTAAACATTTTTAATTTGTAAACATTACGTATACAGAGTGTTTTTGTCATCACCACTTTAAATGAATGGACAGTTTTAACTATTACATATTACTATTTTACACATCTTTAAAAGCCTAATACAATTAAAACAAAAGAGATTTATCAAAAATAAAAAAGTGTTTTTTAACAAAATAATTAATAAAATTATCGTTGTAAAATAAAACATCATTTGTAAAGAATGACGCACACAGATAACTAACCTATCAAAGCGACAACATCGCACACGCCGTATTAAAAAAAAATCTTCTTCACGCGGTATCCCGCACACATCACGGTAGGCAGAGGCTGTTCCCAACATTCCTAAAAATTCCGGAGGCATTGCGTGTTCAGAGAAAATGAAAATATGAAATATTTTATTTCATCAACTATCAAATCTCGGGAATCGAACCCGCAAACCGCTTGAACCCTTGCAGATTATAAATTATTTTGCTTTTTATTAAGGATCACGTGCTAATCATCATCTATTGTTATTATTGTCACATATGTTAAACATGTGTAATTAAAGCTATTATCACTTGAAGCGTGTTAATACAGTCATTCATTAAGCCTGTGAAGGCGCCTTTTATAGTTAGAGTTACTGTAGTATCAATTATTAAAATATAATTATATTATTTAGTAAAAATGTTATAAATTGATTCTATTCTTCGTCATATCTTTTGATACTTTATACAGCTAACATAGTTCAAACATAAATATTGTGAAACGAACCCCGCATCGGTCCAAATAATATCAAAAATGCAGGATAGAGAGATTTAGGTACCTATCAGTCCAATCGAAGTTGATTATAAATCTACAGTAAAAATCTTTGTTGATAAGGAATTTTATAGGCCTTGCAATTCTGTCTAATGATAGATAACTAATAATAATTAATGATTATATTTTATAATTACTTATTATATTTTAATGTACAAAGACATTATGATTATTTACTATTTTTTTTTATTTTTACAATTTACTTGTATTACACTACACTACTACATACATATTACTACTTTTATATTCGTATATTATGTGCGATCCTATGGGAACTTAAATGTAGCGTATATTATAACTGACTTACATAAGCTATAACTTATAAGTAATGACTCTACTTCATAATTATTTCAATACCATGTATCTACATATAAGTAGTAGCATAATGACAATTCTATTTTCTTTTATCATCGATTACATTTCATAAATATATTTTAGAATTTTTCTTTACCTTTCACATTTTAAACAAAATCTATTTTTTTTGTACAATTGCGGCTAAAAACTTGCCTGAAGTAAAAAATATTATTATTTATTTTATACAACTAGTATACAGTATAGCACACTATAACTTACTTTTTATTCCTTAGAAGGTAGATATCTTTCATTACTAATTGGAAATTGATCCCCATACAGAAGTTTTAAGTTATATTATTATTATACTGTGTTTTTTATTCAGTAAATGACAGTTTGGAATAATGTTTAATTTTAAAAAATAAACAATGGACACATATGCACCCACTGCTTAACCTTAACGATAAATACTTAAACGTTTTCATAATAAGATTCAAATAAATTCATACAACGTACTTGTCTTTTAAAAATAGATTTTTATTTAATTTTTTATTTAATAATAACTGTTTCTTAAAAATAAAATAAAAAATACTACATGGTACAAAATAAAATTAAAAATACATATTTTATATGAGTACATTTTTTAAATACATATATCAGACATGTATTTAAATATAATAAAATTATGAAATGAATATTGTTTTCAGTCTTATTGCTGAAGCCAAAACCAAAAACTTAAACAAATATAAAAAACTAGCGGCCCGCTCGCGGTTACACCCGCGTGAACTATGTTATTATAAATTTCTGTCTCCATGACTACGTCCTAGTGACGTCTATACAAAATTTGAGACTCCTAGCATTTATAGTAACGAAGTTTCATACAAACTTTCGACCCCAAAAACAACACCTTAGAAGTCGAATATTGCAAATTCCCGTCTCAGCGAGCACCTACGTCCTATAAGTAACTCCTATGCAAAACTTGAGATTCCTAGCACTTGTAATTTCTGAGATTTCGTGATGAGTGAGTGACTTTTCGATTTTATATATATAGATTAATTTCAACTCATGGCACATCTGTGGCTAGCGCTAATTATATAAGCAAAAACTAAGATATACCTTTTGCCCTTAATCTATTACTCTCGTAATATGTTTTCTTACGAAACTATGCCAATAGCCATTAGGAAAAGTGGATTTTCATGACGCTTTACTCTATTACGCAAATATTTAATAGAACTCTCCGATTGACAGGTTTTTCTTGGTTGATATTAGTATTGTATAACGCTATCCTTGTATAACATTATTTTAAAAAATATTATTTAGTATGAAAATTGGACCATTTTTTATCAATTTCAATGTCAGTGATAACGTCATTATACGTACAATTTTGAATTTCTTTATTAGAATGTAGCAATACATTCAGAATCGTGTCAAATTAAATTTAAACTATTTTTTTTATTTATCGCATATTTAAGCTCAAACATGTTGCTTATTAATAAATATCATTATATTTCGATAAAAAATATGTATTTTTTATTCCAGAAAAAAAGAGTATATTGAAAGGCGTAGCCGGATGTTTCAAACCGGGCGAGCTGACGGCCATCATGGGCCCATCCGGCGCTGGCAAAACAACGCTGCTGAACATCCTGGCAGGTTACTCGTAAGTGAAAAAAAAAAAAAATGTATTATTGGATATTTTACTTAATTACGCAATGATTAAATTTTTTTTTTTTTATTTTACAACATAATCAAAGAAAACGAACATATTTGTTTTTGTAATCATTAATTTTGTTTCTATCTACCTATGTATAAATAGCTAGTACGAGTATTCCAATCATTAATAAGATTAATAGTCGATTCATTTAAATCTAATATACGAGAAATGTTTATTGTAAATAATATGTGCTAAGATATCACAATAAATATTAAATAAGGTTCCGTTAATTCTGAATTCTGATACTGCAGAAAAAAAATGAAATAGATAGAAACATAAAAATGTTAAGCAAAACAATTTAATTATGTTATACAAAGTTTAATATTAATAAGTGATCTCTTCCAATGAAATACTAATTATTAATGGAAGCAATTATTTTACATCAGAACGAAAGGCGCAAAAGGCACGATAACAGTGAACGGATCCAGCACGTGCGCATCGCAGGCGACTGGACGCGGAGGTGCGAGGTACATCCGCCAGCACGATGATCTCCGCGAACACCTCACCGTCTACGAGGCCATGTCTCTAGCGGCCGCTCTTAAGCTGGCCGACTTCAACTCGCAAGAGCGTAAAGAGAAAGTAAGACAATTTGGACTTAGAGAAAGCTGTGCCATTCTTGTGGAAATTGTGTTCTCTTCATTGATATAAAAAATCCTGAGTTCCGTACCATTATTTACCAAAAACAAAAAAAATATCCTTCCATCAATTGAGGCCGTCGTGGCGCAGCGGCACAAGGGTGTGACTGTAACGCGACGGTTGTGGGTTCGATCCCCACTCGAGGAAGTGAAATATTTATTTACGTTTATATTTCCATTTCCTCGCTCTAGTGTCGAGGCAAAGGGCGGCGTTGAGTTCTGCCACTCAACACGCAATACCTTCAGAATTCGGCAGAAAGTGGGGAACGGAGTGTCTTAACACTAGGTTCCCTCTGCCTACCCTGCTGTGTGCGGGATACAGCGTGAAGCTGATAAAAAATAAACAAAAAATTGTATCTGTTGTATGGAAGCTATCTTAAATATATTTTTTTTTTTTAGTACGTGTGACAGACGGACAACGTAATCTTAGTAATAGAGTCCTACTTTACGGAACCCTAAAAACTTGTACATTCGTAGGAATTACATAATACCATAGTTATGTAGTTATACGAATACCTACCCAACTAATAATCTGTAGAAACATTTATAACCATCATAACATTAGTAACAAAAATTTCTATCTTTTTTTTGGGTTCATCACGTTTTTATTACTATAACATTATAAATATGAATATTTTTAACGTTTTTCGGCTTCAAATGGCAATAAATAATGATTTTGCTTTATTAAATGATACAAGCATTTATTAATATTTTAGGTATTAGAGGTATTAGCACTTTTGGGTCTCAGTGGGACGTCTCGGACACTATGCAGAGACTTGTCCGGAGGACAAAAAAGAAGATTGGCTGTTGCTTTGGAATTATTATCAGATCCCTCTTTGTTGTTCCTTGATGAGCCAACGACGTGAGTATCTAATATATATTTTAATTTAATATATAGGTTTTTTTTTATTATGCACTTTATATTTAAACGAAAGTGTTAATAAATTGTAAGAACAAAGTAAGTAATAAAACCAATAAATTTATATTTCGCCATTCTCGTTTATTTTATTCATTATTTATGTAAAGATAATTTGCACTGAACCTTATCAATTTTGTTTTTGAAAACAAACGATTTCGAGATACGATGCTAATGCTATTATATACGAGATAGCATTATTTTGATACGCAATCATAAATTCGTTGTGCTATTGTGAAAGTCATACCTAACGACCGTGGATTCTAATATTATTAGAAATATATATTTGTTACTCATATAATATATATGTATATAAATATGAATAAGTAACGTTAAAAATGTATAGAATTATCAATTATCCTAGTATCTTAGCACTACTAATAGATATATCACAAGAAAATCCTCTCTTCATAGATATCTAATATACGAGAAACATTTTTTTTTACTTCCCCTAATATTAAGATATTCCGTTTCCCATGTTTCGTCGAATTTTCGAGACATTGTGTGTTAAGAGTGGCGGAAATCAACGTCGCGCTTTGTTTCATTACCAGAGTGAAGAACTGAAAATATAAATAAATAATAATTAATTTCCACAAGTGGGAATCGAACTCACAACCGTCGCGTTTACAGAAGACATAATCATGACAAAAAATCTTAGTAACTTTACTTGTAACACCATAGTACAAATGATGTCAAGGAAATCCCGCTTTACGCTCTGCTGGTTCAGATTACTCATTTTGTTCTTTATACAAAAATAATTCATTAATTGTTTATAGAATAACCTTTTTACACAGTAGTTGAGTATATAACGTTATTTATTTTTTCGAATGCTAAGAGCATTATCGATTTATAGCTTGTAATATGTAACTTGAATATGATGTTTTAAAATGAAAAAAATAAATAAATATGCATGTGTAGAGTTGGAAGATCTAATAACTTTTGAATAGAGCGAGCCATCATCTTGGCAAATTTTTATATGGCAATGTTTTTAATGGATATAATATAACATATAACCAATACTGATACTCAAAATATAATTCCTCAACAGCGGCCTGGACTCTTCCGCCTCAACATCACTAATCGCCCTTCTCAACGGCCTGGCACGAGGAGGTCGGACTCTTATAGCAACCATACATCAACCATCAGCGTTGCTCTTCGAGAAGATTGACTCTATTTATTGCTTGTCATCTGGAAACACGTTGTATTCAGGACCTAGACAGCACCTCTTACCAGCAATGAGTAGTGCAGGGCTGAGATGTCCACCGTATCACAATCCGGCTGATTTCTGTAAGTTTTACAGTTTTTTTCTTTTTTAACTATAGTTTCAGAGATATACAGACATACAAACAGTATAATAATTTATGTATATTTTAACAAATGACTTTGATATTAGATCTGGACCGAGCTTAACGTGCCCTCTGAAGCACGGAGGAGGTCAATTGCATGCCCATGCTGGCCGGAATAGCGTTGCTCAAACCAAACAAAGAACGAAACTATTTTATCATTATTTTCTTAATTAACTTATTTATATATGTATGTATTATACGAATTACTGCCACGTAAATGAAGTTTATCCTTCAATTAATGAATAAAATATCAATTATCCATGTATTCCCAATATACTCATTTCTTTTCTAAGGTTCCGTACCTGTAAAGACGGAAAGCCTTATAGGAACACTTTGTAGTCCATCTGTTACAAACTTGTAATCGTAGTTCATCGCATACAAAATGAGTCCATATGCCGGGAACTTCAGTTTGTCAACTTGCTAAGTTGTACTTCCCGTTAACCTATAACTCTGAAATTGATACGGAAGCCTGGATTAACGAGACCTACTCGCACTTGACTGGCTTTTTTCGTACTTTTTATTTCAGAATACTATTTTAAAGTTCATATTTATAAATCATTACAAACATACAAAACATATTAGCGTAGTGCAAAAATGAATTATAAAATTTGCTACTTATCAAACAATAAGTAATTTAAGGTTACGCGCGATGACCTTGGAATCATGTACGATTAGATGACATTGGAAACTAAACAATTAATAATTATTGCCGTTATTGATAACCTAATTGACACTGATTTTTATATAGTATGTATAAATGTTGTTTATTGTGATCTAGCGGACGCGCGCAGCTTCGCTTGCTTATTTAGGGGTGAATTCTAGAAATCCATGAAACACATGTTCAATTAAATATTTTTAAGAGTCTAAATTTCAAATTTTATAAAAATTGGTACCGATTTTTAAAAAAATCTATACAAACTTTCAACCACTTATTTGCACCCTTAGGGGGAAAATTCTAGAAAACGATGAAACACGTGTTCAATTAAATACTTTAAACAATCTAAATTTCAAATGTGATTAAAAACGGTGCCGAATTATTTTTTTTTCCATACAAACTTTCAACCCCTATTTCACCCCTTTAGGGTTAATTTTTTTCAAAATCCCTTCTTAGTGGATGTCCAGATTACGAAAGTAAACATCTGTCCAAATTTCACATTTCTACCATCAGCGGTTACGGCTGTGCGTGCGTCTTACCTCAGTCAGTGAGGACAAGTCCTTTTATACAGGGTGGAATTGTCTGCACCACTTTAAATGAAACCACAGTTTTAACTACTCTATAAAAGCCTAATATAATTCGGAAAAAAAATAATTCCCAAAAATGAAAAAGTTATTTTTTCATACATATTGTTGTATACAGGGTGGAAGAGGCAGCGCTTCTTTTATTGAAACTGCATATAGGGTAATATATTTCAAATCCACACCTAAGAAATTAATCAAGGTACCTCAACAGTTTGGACGTAGGATTTTTTTTTCATTTCACGATTTTTATCCATACCTGTATTTCGTGTCACGCACACATACGTATGTGACGTTGCCGCTTTGACAGGTAAGTGTGTGCGTGCCTATGTTATACTTTACAAATGGCGTTTTATTTTAAACCGATATTTTTATTATTTATTTTGTTTGAAAAAATAACTAATTGAATAGAGAAAAAACGTAGGAGTTTTTACTCTTGCGATAGCTTTATTAAACGGTTTTAAAACCACTTGCGATTGACGTCAGAATCTGACATTCATTACGTCTACGTCTTGTAATTTAAAAAAGATACTTTTCACATGCATGTATGTATGTAATTTTAAATAAATTTCAGTTAAAATAATTAAATATCTTTTCTTACCTGTACTAGCACGGTTTTAATCACGTTTACAGTACGGTCGACAAGTAGTGGCCGCCCTGAAGCTTTAGCTATAGATTGCTGCGCAAATTAAATCTTAATTTTTTTCTTACTTTTGATTATTTACTTCCCGAGTAAACAATGTGCAAAAGTTCAGAAAATCTGTCCAAGTAAGATAAAATTAGCACTAAAATAAAAATAAGAAAAACATACAACAACACTTATTGCGTATATTTTAATAAAATTTGAAATATAAATCCCTCATTTTGAACGTGGTTTAGGTACTATTCTATTCTTATCATTAATTTTTAAAACATAATTCCAATTTATACTATCTTTATTTTTTTCACTAAAAAGGAACGTAAAAACAGATGATCAATCAAGTCAATGATAATTAAGGTTATTACAGTGGCGTAGCTAGGGTATTTGCTGCCCTGTGCGGCTTAGGGGACTTGATGCCCCTTTCCTGATGATGAGTTCTAAAAAAAAAAACAAAGTGATCGTCGACTTTAATGCCCCTTTCCTTTTGATGCCCGGTGCGGCTTAGAGGACTTGATGCCCTTTAAAATGGTCTAAGGTCTAAAAAAACAAAGAAAAACAAACTGATCGTCGACTTTGATGCCCCTTTTCCTTTTGATGCCCGGTGCGACCGCACAGCTCGCACCCCCCTAGCTACGCCACTGGGTTATTATACCTAATTTAAATGTGTGCGTATATTTCTTTATGTTAAATACAAAATAAACACACACACAAATTCTCTTCTTTTTTATCTAATTTCTTATCCATCATTATTATAAATTAGGAAAAATATTTCTTATATATAATAATCCTTAAACACATAAGAAAAATTATATATTTTTGTGGAAATCGCAATTATTGATACCGCATTTACTGTATATTTTTTTCTTTATAAAAAAAATAATAATAAATGTACACAAGCTGAAGTTAATATATGCGAATATGAACACAGGCAAATAATTACGAAGTCGTGTACGCAATGCGTCTTTCCGTTGCCGTTGCTTGGTCCAGTAAAATTAAGGACGTTATTGAGAAATGACTAAACAAACAAGTCATTAAAAATCTAAAGAAACCACTTATTGTATTATAAAACGTATACCTCTTTGCCTGCAATTATAGTCATTTATCGCAATTACTAATTGTCTTTCTATGTGCACGATAAAAAATAACAAATAGTTTTATTAGTAGCTACTAGCATAATATAATGACTCATTGAATAAATATAGATAGGCAGAAATTATTTATCAGTTTTTTTCCTGAGAGACAGAAAAGTGTTAAATCAGTCAATTTA
This sequence comes from Heliconius numata, assembly GCA_016802625.1. Classification (NCBI taxonomy): domain Eukaryota; kingdom Metazoa; phylum Arthropoda; class Insecta; order Lepidoptera; family Nymphalidae; genus Heliconius; species Heliconius numata. The sequence continues at coordinate 64,080 of JAEBDU010013204.1, forward strand.
TCTTCAGGCTGTATCCTGCACATAGCAGGGTAGATAGAGGGAACCAGGGAACCTATTGTTAGGACATTCCGTTCCCATTAAAACACTTCCGTTCCACATTCTCCGCCGAAACCTGGAGGCGTTGCTTGTGGAATGTGTTGATTACTGAGTGGCGGAATTTGACGCCGCGCTTTGCCTCGACTCCAGAGCGAAGATTTTAATATATATATTAAATATTTCATTTTCTCGAGTGAAAATCGAACCCGCAACCTGTCGCATTAACAATTACACGCTTGTGCTTGCGCCACGACTGGCCTCAACCTACAATGCTGTCTAAAACGTTTTATTTCTTTTTAGTAATGGAAGTCGCATCTGGCGAATACAATATTGACTTAGAGAAAGCTGCCAAAAGTATGATTCAATACAAACCAGAATCAACGTCATCAGCCTGGGAAGATGTGCCAGTCATATCATCATTATCGAATACTTTGAGTAAGTATTAAAATTACGTTATTGTATTTTTTATGCAATTATATTAATATTGATCAATATTTCATATAATCAACTCAATTGAGTTATCAAAGCGGGGTAATGAAAATAATTCACTCCCTGAGATGGCTTCGAACCCACAACCATCCCGTTTAAGAGCCATACGCTATCACACTGCATCAGGAATACGTATATAGACGTCAATAAGAAAAAATAAAATATATAATATAAAATAATTTTATTTTTAATTGTTCATAAACATTTATTTTTAATTGTTGTCACTAATAATTAAATTCGTATATTTAATTTCTACTTCAGGTATGGATACAGAAATACACGATAAACAACTTAGAAGCAACGGCAAGGGAAAACATAAAAATTATTCTAAACACATATACAGGCCATCAGGATATCTGGAACAGACATGGATTCTCCTTTATAGAAATTATTTGATTACTACGAGAAATTATGTAAGATTTGTTCGTTTCATTTAAAAAAAATATCTATATACCTCAAGCCTTTAAAGTCTATGAAGATTTCTTTGCATCTAGCTTCTCTAGTTAACAGAGCGTGGTAATTAAAATAATCCATTCCCCAAATTGGATCGAACCCATAACCGATACAGTCCGACGCTGTGCTGCTGCACTACAACGTCTTCGGTTTTCTTATCTAAGATTAAAATGTAGTAGTAAAAGTAGTAGTTATGCATAATATATGTATTTATACATTTTATTTCATGATATTTCATTATAATTAAAATTGTTTTGTAGTCAGTAGCTCTCTTACTACCTAGTTAACTTGTTAACTTGTACCGGTATTACTCATTAAGATCCATTAATTCTTGTCACATCACATTGAATATCAAGTCATTGTCATAACAGAATATGTAAGGAGGGTCAGTCTGTATCTACAAGACATTGGCTTTGGAAATATATATATATATCTTTGTAAATAAGGAAAACAGAGTTCAATTAATTTCTTAATTTAGTAGTTTTTATGTATTGGACTAACATTCCAATGAAATACTTAATTATTATAATAATGTGGATACATACCTATGTACTTACTTATAGGCATGCCCCATGAGGCCAGTCAAGGCGCAGAGACACAACCGGCACACACATTACACGACAGGTTATGGGGTTCGATCCCTATTCGAGGAAATGAAATATTTTATGTTTTCATTTCTTCGCTCTGGTGGCAAAGCGCAGCTTTGAGTTTCGCCACTCAACACGCATTGTGTCCAGAATTTGGCGAAAAAGGGGGAACAGAAGTGGGTGGGTGGGTTATGGGATAGAAGTATCTTAGCACTAGGTTTGCAGGTTCCCTCTGCCTACCCTATTATGTGCGGTATAAGGCGTGAAGTTAACTTAATCATAATAATAATGATAATAATGTAGATATATGTATACTTACATATATAAATTAAAATAAGCAACGTAATTTAATATACATATACTTAAATATTCATGTTTGTTCTAGGCTCTATTTTTGTACCGCGTGGCAGCACATGTGGTCATCGCGTTGATATTCGGATACTTGTATCACGGCGTTGGTGGAGAGGCCAGCAGTGTACTTGGGAACTATGTTTATTTATACGGATCCATGCTCCTCGTTGTTTACACCGGAAAGATGTCCGTCACGCTCTCATGTAAGTTGCCTAATGCGAAAACAATAATACCTTAGGTAGATCGGTCAGTCGAGGAGTCGTGGTGCCCTGAAGTTAGGCTTCCTTAACTTTGGCACATTGTTCATTCGGGAATGAAATCATCAAAAGTAAGAAAAATGTCAAAATCAAATTTACGCGGCGTTCTACACCTAACTTCAGGGCGGCCACTACTCGTCCACCGTACTGTATATTAATAAGTGATTTCTTTAAAGGAAAACAACACGGAGATAACGTATTACCTACTAAGTGCATCTTTGTATTCATAATTATATATATAGGGTATGTAATTCAGATAAAGATTAAGTATAAAACGATAATTGTATTTTAACAAAAAATATTTTATAGGGTAGATAAGTATAAATGTATATTTTACAACATCATGTTGCATAGACGTACATACATTTAAAAAAAAATAAGCGCACTTGATAAGGATACCTAACCTAGAGGCCATAGATAACAGACAAAACAAACAACCGACCAAAGTGGCCTTCAAATAATAATCTCCAAGAATATTCCCTATACTCCAAGTAATACGACTCTCGTTTTTATTATAAACATAATATTATTCTCGATAATTACTATTATTACGATTTAATGACCTCATTTACAAAAAATTATAAGGATACGAACTTTTTTATCTAAGCTATTAAAATCATTATTATAATAAAGCTTATTTCTAAAGAAAATAAATTTTTTTCAGTTCCTCTCGAGATGGACATACTAAAAGGCGAATACTTTAATCGATGGTACAATTTGGGACCCTACATCGTTTCGGTTCTAGCAGTAGAGTTACCATTTCAGGTATGGAGTTTAACTATTTTAATGTTTATCCAATATTAAAATTAACTTTGGATTGGCCAATTTTTATTGCAATCTTTTACTGGATTTCTGCGAAGAACAAACAATTTCAACATTTTTTAAAAAAATTTTTTTTTTTATTACTGAATATAATCACTTTTATCGTCGTCGTTTTTTTAAGAGATAATTATAGCAAAATCATGTAATAAATAAAACAAAACTTAATTTCACCAGGCGCTCTTGAGCAATACTAAGGCTCCTATAACATATAAACCACTCTCAACTCTAAGATCGATTGAGAGCGATCCTCAAGATCGATCTTAGAGCCGTTTTTAACTACGGACCTAAGCCTAAGTTTAAATCTCTATACATTTTAATAGAAATATGAGACAAAATTAACATTAACATTTATTACTTTCAGATGATTTCCTGCGTATCCTACGTGGTGTTGTCATACTGGTTAACAGACAATCCGCTGGAACCGACTCGGGCGACACTGTTCCTTGCTACGATAGTTGCAACGTCTCTATGCGCACAGGCTTGGGGATACTTCATTGGATCTACTACACCTACTAAGGTATCACTTTACTACAGAAACTGAAACTATTACAGGATATTAAATGAATATTATTTTCTAACCCCGTAGTCTGAAAAAGAGTGAAACTCAGACATTCCACAGCTGCTCAACAAGTTGTGAGTGTTAGAGCGTTCATATCTCGTTCGTTCGTTTCGTTCATAGTATCGTGTTTCGCGTGATAGAAGCACAATACAATAATGGGTTTGAAGTGATAACTTTTTGTGGGAGGTTAACCGTTTCATTACGTAACGTTTCGTTACGACGCCATGCGTGAGAGAAAGGGAAGCAAGACAGGCTTACCTTTCTCTCACGCAGCAGCGGCAAACAGGCTCCTCCTCTCTCACTCTAACCCACAGCGCTAGCTCAGGCGCTTCTCTCTCTTTTTTTATTTTTTATTTATTTTTTATTACTACCATTTAACAATGCATACAAAAACTTAAACTGTGTCCTGCAAAACTCTTTACGAGTTTGACTGCAGGCTACTTCTAATAATACTGTTGACAATGAGCATATAATCTAAATGACAATTGTTACTTTTGTAGGATTAAATAATTATACTAATACTGTACATACACAAAAATTCTAATGCATATATTTAAGAATTTTAATAATACATTTTTAGTTTATGTTATTACTTCTGTCAGCCGTCCCGCAAATTTTTATTTGTTAGCTAGAACAATTAAGTATTTATAATTTAATTTTATTTAATTTACCGTAATTATATTTTCAGATTGCAGTATTCATAGGTCCAGTGCTAGCTTGCCTATTCTCCGTTTTTGGCTTCTGCCTTGCTCTAAGAGATACGCCGGACGTGTTTAAATGGTTACACCATATATCCTACTTTAGAGCTGGATTCCATGTTGCTGTTCACTCAATTTATGGTTTTAATAGAACTAAAATGCACTGTGATAAAGGTATGTGATGAATGGATCAAGTTTTTTCTTTATTATTTTCACATTTCGGTTGGTTTGACTGGGTTCGACTCCTGCTCGAGGAATTGAAAGTAATTAATATTTTAATTTCCGCAATGGCTTCAGAATTCGGCGGGAAATGGTGACGGGAAGTATCATAATGGGAACATAGTGTTATCGCACTAGATGTCTAGGTTCCCTCTGCCAACGCTACTTATTAAATTTTGCGCGTTATTTTGCATCTGTACAAATCAAAAATAAATACACAAATTACATTTACAATTATAAATGTTTAATTTTTTTTTTGTGTTTTCCAGAATATTGTCACTACATAACCCCAAGCAAATTCCTATCGGAAATGGACATGGCTACTATAGACGTAGGGGTCAATATGGCAATCGTGCTGACTACGACGGTGCTCATGCACATTCTCACATGTTCGACACTCTGGTATCGACTTAATAAAAGATGAATTTCAATTGTGACTGAAATGTATTTATATAAGTAAATTATAATTTAACATAAGTATGACTAACGTTTGAATGGCACATGATCTTTCAAAATACAGGGTGGAAGAGGCAGCGCTCCTTTTACTGAAACTGCATATAGGGTAAAATATTTCAAACTCAGAATTAAAAAAAATAATCCAAGTACCTCAACAGTTTGGACGTATAATTTTTTTTTCATTTCACGATTCTTATCCATACCTGTATTTCGTGTGACGCACACATACGTGTACGACGTTGCCGCTTTGACAGGTAAGTGTGTGCGTGCCTATGTTATACTTTACAAATGGCGTTTTATTTTAAAACGATAATTTTATTATTTATTTTGTTTAAAAAAATAACTTTTTCATTTTTGGGAATTACTTTTTTTTCTGAATTATATTAGGCTTTTATAGAGTAGTTAAAACTGTGGTTTCATTTAAACTGGTGCTGACAATTCCAACCTGTATATTTTCTTAATTTTAGTATTGTAAATATAACATGTAACTATTGACTATGTGTAATATAAACTTCTAATTCTACAATATGTTATAACTTTGTATTTCCATTTCTTTATTTTTTTATTCCTTTTTGTCGTTTACTCCTAATTTGTATAATATTTTAATCTTCGTTTAGTTTGTAAGTTCTAGAATACCTCAAAGATAAACATTAATTGAAATTAATAGAAGAAAAGCACTTGGTATTTGGTTTTAGAATGTAATTATTTAATTTATAGAATATAGTTATTTAATAAATTGATTTATTTTACAAAATAGATAAGTCACTGCAATTCTTTTCTTTTTTTATAAATTTTAGACGTTAACGTTAATATTTTAATCGCGCGTTAACGTTAATATTTTCGTGTTAACGTTAATATTTTAATCGCGACGTTAACGTTAATATTTTCGCGTTTTTCGAACTCCCATATTTTAATATGGGAGTTCGAAAAACGCGTCTAAAGGCTGACGCTGAGGCTTCTTTTTGACTTTAATAAGTATTACTTACATTATTTTCTTAAACCTTTCTGACGTACAAACATTGCTTTATGGTAATATGTAATGTTTAACATTATTAATTTGTTACCAAAATAAAAATGTCTACCCATTTTTTTATTAACAACTTAATAAAGATCGTATCGTACCAGTAAATAAATTATATGAACTTTTTTCTTATTTAACTAAAATTCTAAGAGATTAAAATTCACTACACACATCGTCATAAAATAATACTTCCATTCCCTCGCTCTGGTGTCGAGGCAAAGCGCGGCGTTGAGTTCCACCACTCAAGAGTCAAAGTGGAGAACGGAGAGTCTTAAAATTAGGTTCCCTATGCCTACCCTACTGTGTGCAGGATACAGCTGAAACTAATTTTTATTTTGGAATATAGTCAGTTCTACAGTATAACCATGAGAACGCACTTATATAGAGGTATATTGAGGAGAAAAGGTAGATTTTAGAAAATGTTTCCAATATGGTGTAAATGGTGCTACGTATAATTTTGTCAATAATTAATTTATGTAGAAAAATAAAATAAACATTTTATTATATAAATCGTATTTATTTATGACCCAATTTATTATGTATTTATAAAAGTCGCATGGTCCGGACTGCATTAGACGACAAATATTATTAGTTTAATTAGTTAGTTAATAATTAGTTTAATTTTTTTTCTTCGCTCTGGTACGCGGTGAGTTCCGTTAGGGATAAAGCGTGAACACGCAATGCCTTGAAAATTCTGCAGAAAGTAGGCAACGGAGTGTCTCAACACTAGGTTCCGTTTGCGTACCCTCATAGGAGGGTAAACATTTTTTTTTCAGCTTTTTGTCTACAAAATTAGTTGCCAGGGAGTTTGATGGTGAAATAGAAAAAGTTATGAGCAACCTCTGTCTGTGAAATAGCATTAATTATTAGATTACTATCTGAAACTATATTCGTAACCGGTGAAACTGGTCCTTATTCCTTAATAGCGTGAAATAATTGAACTTTAATTGAATTTATAAACATAAATTAACTTAAACAAAAAAAAAAACAGAAAAAAAAGAAACAAATGAAAAACGGTGTAAAGGCGGCCTTATCACCCACAGGTGATCTCTACCAGGCAACCTTTAACTTAAAAAAAAAGAACTACTTTATTTACTTGCTACAATTATTTTAGTAGTAAGCTGTGTTATTCTCCTATACACATCTTACACACGCACATAATTTTCAATAAAAAAAATCAAAATATTTATGCATCTTAGAGTGTGTAATGAAACTATTCCACTTTGACAGTAATACTTATTGGCTGCCATATTATATATACCATACAACATACATAAATATTTTTATCTTATCTCTTCTTATCTATGGGATAAATTATCCCATAGATTAAAAACATATCTTATAGATTTGTTTAAAATTACATATTTATTGTTAAACTAAAACCCATGTGTAAAATTACACACTGAAAAGGCTAGAGGATACAAGTTCAATTCCTACAGGGTTACCAAATTTTATTTTAATATCACTTGTTAGCAAATCCATCTTTAAGTACATAAAACTACCTATTGAATTAGGTAAGTAGAGATATTTAGTGCCAATACCTATATACAGGTGGAAGCGTCTGCACTCCTTTTATGAGAGCAGTATATAGGGTAGACTAATTCGAACCCGTACCTAAAAAAAATTATCAAGATTCGTCAACAGCTTAGACATAGGACTTTTTTTCATTTAATGATTTTTAACCATACTGTATTACGTGTGACGAAGTTTCGAATAGATACCATCAACGAAAACATCTACTACTACAAAAATACTATAAAACCTTGGCCATCTGCCACTTCATTCTCAAACGAACGAGAAAAGGGTCGTTCAGTTTTACGCAATTACCTATTTTCTATAATAGAGCTAAACAACACTCAACTTTACCGCCATTATCTACGTTACTAGTACAACTCGATTTCGTGAATGAGTCAGTGCGACGTATCGCTTTGATAGATAAGTGTTTGTATGCGTCATTATTAACAAACAGCGTTTTATTTTACAAGTACACTGTGCTGTCATTTAAAGTGGTGAAAATAAAACACTCTGTATATAAAACTTAATAAGAACATGGAATGCAGTTTAAACGGGATGGATAAGACCAGTGGACATCCGCCTTTTCAATAGTTTTAATTTAAATAGTTGGTAGACGATGATTCATCTACTTCCTTCACCTACTCATTTCATTTAAATATTCCGTAAAAATTGTTTTTCGTGTATGGCATTTATTTTATTTTACATTCTTAATCATATAACATAATAATCAGCTTCACACTGTATCCCGTTTACAGCAGGATAGACAGAGGGAACCTAGTGTTAAGACCGGAGTGTCTTCTCCACTTTCTGCCGAATTTTTCGAGGCATTTTGCGAGGCGGAACCTTAACGCCGAGCTTTTGCCTTGGTGCTAGAGCGAAGAAATGTAAATATTAAAAAATAATAATTCATTCCCTCGAGTGGGGATTGAACTCACAACAAGTCGCGTTAACAGTCACACACTTGTGCCCCTGTGCCATGACGGCCTCTAATCATAATATAACATATCATATTATATTAAATAAAATTCCGAATAAGATATAATAATGAAAGAAATAAAAGTTATACATTAGTAAAATATAGTACCTACTAGATAACATTTTTTGTACCTTACCAAAAATGATAGAGCAACATTTTTTTAATCCTTAATGAATGAATAATAAGAAATTTGAGAATAGCTTATAATATATATTTACACGATCTATGGTATTTAAGCAGGCTATCTGTATTCCGTCTGCTAACGATAACAACAATCAGTTGGTGCAAGTTTGACAGTCGAGATACCTACTTAAGAACGGAGGGGAGAACGACCGATAATGGCCAGTCTTGTGTAAATTAAATTTTTATGTTAATCGATTTATGACCCACACTAATAATAGAAATAGAAAATCTATTTGTAATTAACATTGTAATTAATATTAACAAAAATCGAGAATAACTAAACGTTGTTATGAATGAACTAATAAAAAAGTCGCTAAATATATAAAATAATAACTTAATAAGCGTTATAATTAAAATTGATTAAGAACAGGTAGTAAGTAGCACTGACAACCGATATTTTTATAATCGGTTAATCGGTTACGCACACTACTACTACTAGACTACTAGTGGAAGTAGTAGAAACGCCTGCGCAACTCAGTGTGCCGCTATTCGCCTTCGCGATCAGGCGTTAGCGACTGTCTTGTCGCCTCGCCTCTTTGTAAACATCACGTCTCTTTGTGCGTCCTTACGTGAGAACTGGGAACGGAAACCTTTGTCTCGTGCTTCCCCTCAGTGTATGTGATAACCATGGCAGTTGACAGCCAGTGTGACTCTCAAGAGACTAACTCCACAGCATCTGTCGAGGACTCCTTGAACATTACCTTCGAAAATATTTGTTACAAAGTGCGACATGGATTCTTTGCTGGAGGTGAGGGAACTTTTACATAATTGTAGCAATGTTTACTTTCGCTTAACGTTGTATATGTTATGGTTTTTTTTTATAAATTATAAATAAGACTGTAAACAAACAAATTAAATAATGAATTATTTATACGTAAAATGAATAGTATACAAGTTTGAAGTAAAACGTTTCGCTTCTGGCAATCTAATCAGAGACAATGAACTATAATACGACATTATTTACATAATAAATGATGTGCAAACTTTACTAACATTGTTAGAAATATAACCGTCACTTACAATAATAAATATTAGAGAAATATATATAATAAAAAAAAATATTATTATATTTTGTAATGATAACACAGTTCATGGATTCATATCATTGATTTAATTTATTTTCAATAACTTTTTGAGCATTTATAGATAGAAAAATTAACTTTAAAGTTTACATTTTGCATAACAATGTCCTGTCTACCTTTTTTACCCTTGTTTCCCAGTCTTCCTCAACGCTCAACAGAAATAGTATTAAATTATTAATTGATATTTTAAAAGTGAATAAACGACACACTTATAATATGGACTACATTATTTGTAATCTATGTTGACATTTAAATATAATAAAAATATATTATTGATAACATAATTTTACTATAAGTTACATACTTTATTTAGGACAAGGCTTTTCACTTTTATGATATAACGGAAGGGCTTATAACAAGTCTAAATTTGAGATCAAGTTCATCGAACTGCTTCAAGCGGCCATTTTGTATAGTAGTACAGAATAAAAATAGAATCTTAAAATATTTTATTGAGAGACACTTTGAACCTTTCAAGTAAATCCTAAACACTTACATAAAATTACATTTTTAAAGAACCTTTTAATAGACTATTATAGAGATGTCTATCTATTACATAATTTTGTTTATCACTCTTAATTTTTCAATCTTAGTCTTTTATTTAATTAGTAAATCCAAAAAGAGTGTGCGAATCAATATTTTTTTATTTGTAAAATTTTAGTTTTCTTTTGTTAAGTGTTTAAATTTTAAAAAAAATCTGTTCTGTCTTTTTGGTTACGGCGTCCCAAACGTGCCAGTTGAGCACAGACTACTTTACCAATAAAATCGGATTTCACATTTCTACTCAATTAATCTTACACGACATACTTATATTGCAAATATACCCAAAGATAAAACTCATGAGGAATGAGGAATTTATCAAAATATTTACTACAAATAAAGGACTTACAAGAAAACCACGAACTTTTATATTAATTGTATTTAGTTATTATTATTGGAAAGAATCACGTAATTGAACACTATGTATTAAATTAACCATAAACAAGTAAATATTTCGTAGAGCGTTTCGTACATAGTAGTTATCTACAGCTGGACACTTATCACGCTGTGAATGATAAGGGAATTGTTAATTAGCGCTCAAACAATATTCATATATTTTGTGGATTTACCGAATATCACTTATTATTAAATTTAATTTCTTGCATAAGCTCATATTGCCTGGAATGGAAGTAGGTTAGGATATTATTCTACTGGTGTTGATCAAGTATTCGTGGAATTAAAAGTAATCAATTGTATATATAAAAAAACATTTATCTAAATTTTAGTAATTTTGCAGAAGAATTTGAAACAATATCAAAAATAGTATCTATCGATTACACATTCCGCCGATTTCGCTAATCTTTAACCTCGTAAAGATTTAATTAAGTAAAATAAAGTGAAATTTGTAGTTTAGAATTTTAGTATAAAAATTTAATCTTAAATAATGTTGAAATTAAAATTATCAATATCAATTTGGTTTTGGTGTGAAAACATGTATTAATTAATATTATTTTGTTTATTTTTGGTATTTATTTTTCAATTTAAAAAAAATATATTTATTGAAGGGGAGACTCGGGGTGGTAGAGCTATTTCTAGTTCAAATGTTTATATTTTTAATTATTTAGTGTTTATATATCTCAAAATCAATTATAGTCATCGCGACGCTTTTAAAGCTTAGGCTTTAGAAAAAAAATCAAGTACCTTGCTAAAAATTACATAAATATAGCTTCATTTTCTAGAAAAGGAAAAACGTCAACCTACCCCTTAGGGTAACTTGACTTGTCGCTAGGTGTACAGTTAAGAGGAAATGTACTTAATATAGAAAATCATTTTGAATTCACTATACATCTTAATTTAATTATTTTTTTAAACATAAACGACTTAAAAGTTGAATGTTGGTATACCTGGTATATGGTATATTAAAGGAAGTTGATTTTAGCTATGACGAGAAAAGGAAAAATAGAATTGACAATAGCAACCAATAGGGCTCTGATTTATTGCCGTTTCCTGCCGAATTATATTGAGATACCGATCTCTGCGGATAAAAAGAAGTTAAATAATAAGATCATATATACTTGTATCTATACTAGCTATAGTTCTATTCTAATGTTATTGAGTTAAAGAGTTTGTTTGGTTGAACGCGTTAATCTCAGTAACTACTGATTCGAATTGTATTTATACTGTATTTATAAATCGCTCTCAAGATCGACCCTGAGAACTATCCTGAAATGCCGTTTTAATAAACTATGAATAAAAACAGTATCTCAAGATCAATCTCAAAGTTGAGAGAGTATATAAATATTGGCCGGAGAAATCGACGGAAGTTAATAACTAACGCAACTAGCAACAACACTTAGAATTCTCTAAAAGGAAAATGGGAAATGCCGTTTCAAGCTAGCACTTTATGGTAAACGCTTCATTTATCAAACACATTCTAATCTATACTAATATTATAAAGCTGAAAAGTTTGATAGATCGCGCTGATCTCAGGAACTACTTTTTCGATTGTTTTTTTTTTTCATATATTAATTTCAACGAGGATGTTATTCGTGTACTTGGGGATTGGGGATTCGTGACAGAATTATTTCGGGAAATTAAAATTTGTTACATATAGTTTTTTTTAGTTATTTCCGTTAGAACAAACAGCGATAGCTACAGGCACAAGCTAGTATTTAAATAATTCGAATAATATATACTTACATCGAAATATAATACGAAACTGACCTATAAATAAACTTTAACGTGCAACTTTAAACATTCTAAACATTAAAAATTTTAATAATTAAAATAACACAAAAAATATATATTAAAGGCTTTTAACAAAGTAATTTATAAAACTAATCGATTTTCAACAAAGCCAATTCTTCCGCAGCGCGTTTTTTCTGAGCTGAAAAGTTTTCAAGGAAATATATTTTAAACCGACGCTATAAACTTGTTTTACGAACAGTAAATTAAACAGTAGGTGTAAGAAAAAAACATTTTTTTTTATCTTCACGCGGAAACACGCACAGCAGGTTAGGCAGAGGGAACTTAGTGTTAAGACATTCCGGTCCTCATCCGCTGGAATACCGCTGGAAATATTTAAAATATTAAATAATTAAAATATTTAATCCATCCATTTCCTCGAGTGGATAGAACGGGGATAGAACCCTTAATTAATTAATATTTATTTTTTTTTGTTGAAATATGACGAAGCGATCATAAATTAATTTCATAATCACATGAAGTATTAAATTTATAAAAAAAAAACATAAAATCGACATTTAAATTTAATATTTTTTGTAAATTGCAAAATGCCAGTACTACTTGGACTTTGTATAGATATAATAAGTTTGAACGTGTGTCATGGACTCATGTCCATTTCCTCGAGTGGATAGAACGGGGATAGAACCCTTAATTAATTAATCTTTAATTTTTTTGTTGAAATATGACGAAGCGATCATAGATTAATATCATAATCAAATAAAATATTACATTTATTATAAAAAAACATGAAATCAACATTTAAATTTAATATTTTTTGCAAATTGCAAAATACTACTTGGACTTTGTATAGATATAATAAGTTTGAGCGTGTGTCATGGACTCATGGCGATATGAGTAGTTATGGATGAAATGCGAAGATTTATGTGGTCTCTTCAAAATCACTATCAAGAGACCACATAAGTCTTCGCATTCGCTCTCCCAAGTGTACCTACGAATGCACTCAATTTTTTTAGAGACAGCTGTAAGTAGCTGTAAATCCCATCTCTTTCCTGTCTATGTTAGAAACTTGTAAAGTCTCTGTTTCTCAATAAAAACAAAAAATATCATAATTGCAGCAAATGTTAGTGTAAATGTTATGTATGGGTATTGCTTCTCGGTCCACGTACATTTTGATAATATATATTTAGGTAGGAAAAATATTATAACTTTAACGTTAGAACATGTTTAGAGTAACGGCTGATTACAGAGTCAGACTTTACACGAACAAACAAATATACCTATATATTCGTATTGTTTTGTTTTCATCATATAATACTTTAAAAATAATAAAACACTTAAAAACCGTGTGAACTTGAAGAACTACAAAAACACGTAACGTGTTGAGTGCATTCAGTGCGCATGTCCTACAATAGGGACGGCAGATAACTACAAGAGGATTTTATGAATCATATTTTATTATTCACTTACAACTATTTATTTTTTATTTTAGAAATATAACTACATATATCGTATAGTTTGGACGTATTTTAAACGGGAAATGACTGTTATATTTATGTGCATAGGTTACCCCGGGCTAATTAGATGAAATGCGACTTTGGGTGAAACCCTTATTGGGTTATAACACTATTATAATATATTTTATATAAAAGGCCAGTCGTGGGGCACGGGCGTGCTTATGATACTTGTAGAAACTATATTTATACATTAAATAGTTAAAAGTAAATAAAGAAAAGAAAATTTTGGAAAGGAAAAATTAAATAAGCTAAAAGTTATAAGATTTTCACAATTTTCCTGTCAAAAGATAGAATAAATAATATATAAGATCCTAATACGTTATTAACAGATAGTCGAAATTGGTGAAACAAACACGACATTGTACAACAATGGATAAGGCCAGTCGCACTCGCCTTCGACGTAGTAAAGATTAATTTGGTATAAATTTGTGTAATTTTGATACATGCATGTATTAGGTTAAAAAAAAGAAGAGTATGAAATAGGTATATAAGTCAATTTTGTTTATTAACCTTTAATTTTTTCTGTAAAAATTATTCATGAGAAACATTTTTTTTAACATTTAACTTATACAATAATTTCATTATTAAATAAATATATGTGATATTCATAAATGTGTATGTTGTTGAAAATCATCTATTTTTTTCGTGTTAATATTAAAATATACTGTTTGCTCAAAGAACAAATATATACGTATATTTTTGTACCTATTCTAAAACCTCTTAACAGTCTTGTATTTTTTATTAAATTAAGAATCATTTGCAATTAGCGAAGAAGCCATTTTTTTATATAAATGTTTAATAGTAATTATCAAGTCAAGGACATAAGATAATTATTGTTTGTCAATGACCTTAACTAAAATATTAATTTACTTAAAGCAACGAAGAATTGTAAAATTATGTAAAATTTTTATTGACATATTTTTACATTTCTAAATAAACTTGTGTAAACATTACAAGTTAAGTGAGGTTTTTGTTAGGCATGAGACATTTATAGAAATACAATAGCTCAATATGTATGTAAAGGATAGGATAGTTTTTAAATTAAAATAATAATAAATTTAAAAAGGAATCTAATAATTAAAATCGCTACCAACCCAATACTGTCAACAGTCATTTTGCAATTAAGTTGTTTTTGCCTAGATTTTAATAAACTAAAAATTTATTATAGCGAGGTCAGTATTTACTTACATAATGTATTTGTGACATAAAATATTTATGATCATACAAATCTCCTACACGCGGTGTCGTCTGATTTATTAACATAACAAGACTAATAAAAAATAATAATAATGTAAAAAGTATAGTCTTAAATAATAAGATAATAACATTAGTAAAAGTGCTACAAGCAAATAAATCTGTAACTATACAAACTACTATAACTATAAAAAATGTACTTAATTTTACAAAACTTACAAAATTATTGTAACATTTATCACAAATCTTATTTCTTATTCTACGGATAGACTACGACAGAAATTCCAACATTAGTGTATATATCTACTGTTTCTCACTTTAACGGATTTTTTGTCAGTGTAGTGTCAGTTTGTAAGTGTACGGAACTTGTGTCCGAGTTGTTCACATGGAAACTGATGATAGATAATGTAATGTGTATTGAAAATATCTTAACTTTTCAATTCCACTAGACACTTAACTAGACTAATTATCGTGTTATAATAAATTTTGCAATTAGGTTCACTCGTGTTCATACAGAGACACTCGATGTATACACTGAGTGTGTATAGTGTCGTAGTCTATTCGGAACTTTAGGAACAGGATAAACTGTCGTGTCGCGTTGGTTAATCGACTACCATAATTGTATTCATTCTAGTTGTAATTCAACCTTGTAACATCTATAGGTTTATTTATCTCATTTATTTCCTCTTTTGGGACGAAATATATGAGATAAATAAACTTATAAGACGGGCGGGAAGCGGATGGGTCCGAAGAGCTGAGGATCGAGTGTGGTGGCGAGAATTGGGGAAGGCCTATGTCTAGCAGTGGACAAAAGATGGCTGTTGATGATGATGATGATGATTTCTTCTTTTTGTTTGCAGGATGTAAAACAATTCTTAATGAAATCAGCGGGCAGTTTAGTGCGGGTGAGCTTACAGTCATTATAGGACAGTCGGGCGCGGGCAAAAGCTCCCTAATGGACATACTTGCTGGTTATACGTAAGTACATATTTAATGAATACTTAAATGATATAATATTCCATCATTAGATTTACGACATCTTTTATGAAACATTAAATTGTAAAAGTTTACCTATATGTACTATATACATTTATAATTGTGAAGGTTATTTTTTACTTTGTAAGTTGCATAATATTCGCATATAATATTGGAGTATATAAGTGCATTAATGATAAATTCCAAATATTATTTTTAATTTAAAAAAATGTTCAACGTAATTCAGGTTTTTTTTGTTTTTTTTTATTATACATATTTGTTTCTTACACTACAGACTTTATTTTTATTAATAATAAATTTAAATGTTGCTATAAATATTGCTTAAAGCTAGACGTATGTGCACAATTACATTATATAGATACAGTTTCTACATACATTTCTATATAGATACATTTCTATTTTAGATTTTGAATTTAATTTATATTTTTTTATAATTTAAAATAAGTGTTTAAAACTTACTCTTTAGTAGTTTAAAAGAGCTTTAAAAACATTTGCTATTTTTCGCTCCCGATACTTTACCTAGGAGCTATCCAAATATAATAATTTAATTTTACATGTATTAGGTAATATAGATATATTTGTGTCAATTTATATTTGACATGGTTTCAAATCAGCTGTGGTAGTCATCCTATCATAATTAAAACAAATGCTTTGTTATTAAATCGAAAATTAATGTCCATAATGACTAGTTACACACTTTGTATGTTATTATTGTTATGTTTATTGTCATATGACAAGAAGATAAATAAATTAAGGCAAATGTATAAATATTATCTTAGAAAACTCGAGCATTTTCGTCTACAAAAATGGAACAAAAGAAGATCTATATACTAATATAATTAGAAAAAAGTTTGGGGTTTTGGAATCTTTGAGTTAAGTAAGAAACATTATATTAAATTGTTAAAAAACTATTGAAAATTCCTTATAATACATAAAAGATTAAGGAACGGAACCCACAACCATTGTGATTACAGCCCAACGCCGTCCCACCACGACCTGGTATGAAACGATACCAATGAAGTACCGATACTTTTACTCGATACAATATCGATCGTAAAATATCGATATTAACTCCCTACTAATCGCGTTTACAATTACACACTTGTGCTTCTGCCACGACTGGCGGACTGGATAATACTTAGATAACGATATTATTTTGTTAATTATTTATTATACAACAATTCTTATCTTCGCCTCACGACAGTGTTTTATACAGAGTAGTGACCTTATATTTTTATCGCTCTTTCGATACTATTATCAAAATTGTTAATTTAAATGGACATTGTCATATAATCAGTCTAACAGGTGTTTAAATGCAAGTCATAACTTGATTAATTAGAATAGAATAATATATAGACACGAAAAGAATTTTCAACATCTGCAGTTTTAATAATAAACTTCAATTTAGAATTGTAGCATCCATAAAATTAAATAAATAAATGAGCTTCACGCTTTACTGGAATCTAGTGTTAAGACACTCCGTTCCAAACTTTCCGTCGCATTCAGGAGGCATTGCATGTTGAGTGGAGGAACTCAACGCCGCGCTTATAGCATCCATGTTCTCTCTGTGTTAATGTCGTTACAATAACATCCACAAAAACTATGCATTTGAAGTTAGTCACAAGAACTTAAGGTTAACTTAAAACTTATCAATTACTTCCATCGTTTTACACAGCTGTTGTAAAATATGAAATTAAAATAAACTGTTAATGAGGCACTAAATGAACAACTTATATATATGTATAAATATGTACACATGCTAAGAATAAAGGCCGTCGCCGCTATGGCGCAATGGAACCGCGACTCTACTGTAAACACCATAGTTCAGGTTTTGATTTTCACCCAGGGAATGAATTATTTTCTCTTCCTCGCTCTTCCTTCCACTGGTAACGAGATAAAGCGTGGAGTTCAGTTCCGCCACCCATCTAGCAATATCTCAAAAATGAGGCGGAAAGTGGGTAAACAAACCTATTATTTCGTTTACGTAACCTTTAATTCGTTATCTTTTTAATATTTGTCTACATACTTATTTTTTTCTTTCAATTTACTTCAATCTTTTTCTATCATTTTTATATCATTGTTTGTCATAGAAACAGGGCGCTGCCAGTGCCTATTAATTAATTATTAAACTCGTTTAACGCAATTGCATTTTCCTACTCGATCATGTTTTTCTTTAGTTAAATTTATTGATTACTAGTGGACACGAACGCGGCTACGCCCGCTTGAACTATACGAATATTTATTAAATACATTTATGAAATTATATTCAGCTTTCAATAGAGAGATGCGTTAAGCAAGCTCATTTGGGGTGACGTTTTCTAATAACAAACTTTGCAAATCGTTGCTTAGCAACGGTCGCATAGCGACGGTTGGCATGGCGGAATAAATTACATGTCAAATTAAAAAGTATTTTAATATATTGATATATATCGAAAATATTACAAATATGAGAAAAAAATGTATCCCATGTTCATCCCGAGATCCTCAAGTATCTCTATATTAGTATTTTATCACAATTAAATTAGCGGTTTGGCCCTAATTGCGTAAAAGACAGACAGACAGACAGACAGACAGAGTTACTTTCGAATTTATGGATATATTTGTCACAGTTATCTATGTGCTCTTAAATACTCATTTAAAGTCAAAGTCCAGTGATAGCATTCTGTACAAGAGCAAAGATATTTTCAAGTGTCGTGTTTTCAAATAATAAAAATTACTAAGCTATTCACAAAAATAAATATTAAATTAAAATAAATTACGTCCATCTTATCGTTCATAGATAATGCAATATTGCAAAATATCCCAATAAATAGATATTATTGTTGAAGTTGACAAGAAACTCTATTTTTTTTCCTTTGCCTTACCTGTAGGTATATTTCATTTTAATACCTTTATCGACTTCAATTATTAACATGATAACAACCCAACAATGTATTAAATCCTATTACAAAGTATAAATTACTTTACAGGTGTATGTTAACAATTCAATAAATGATTGTTTTATATGATACGTGTCTGATATTAAATAATAATAACTGATCGCCTGACGCCAGCCTTATCGCACTGAAATATTTCTTATGTACCTTTTTTCGATTTTTAAAATTTAACTTTTACTTCTTATTTTTAATAAAATTTAAAAATAAGAAGAGCCAAGGAAGCTTAGGACCTGAAAGAGAGTGTATATATCATATATTTCCCTTCCGCATGACCACGGAAAAAACCTTGACCGTACACCAAAAAATTTTCTGTGCTTTTTTAGACTTTATAGAGCTGTTTGATAGGGTTGTGAAAAAATAATTACGGGAGATAGTCCAATGTGAGTGGACCCTTACTGAAAGCTGTCAAATCTTTTTTCAGAGATCACTCAGCCTGTAGGTATCCGAATCCAAACGGATGTTAAGCAAGGTTGCACCATGTTAGCTCAGTTGTTCAGTGTCACAGTTATCTATATACAGGTTATCAAATACCGGAAACACGCAGGCGAACCCGCGGGGGGGCCGCTAGTAATAAATAAAAAAAAAATAGCGCCAAAACGCTGAAGATGTGACAACGACTATTTAAAATTTCCATGTATGTCTGGAGTATTTTCTACTGTTAATAGTATGGTTCGAGAATGAATACTATTAATATTACCGATATCTTTAATATTTAATAACTCTCGATAAACTACTGTATTTTATGAAAATTTGTTTTAAGTATTTTGTAGTAAGTACAGATTTTCACATTCCGCTAATCTCATATTTTTTCAATAGTATAGTGATCGAACTTAAGATTTTAAATATCGCAATTATATTAATAACCTTTTAGCGCAGTCAGGTGTGCGCTAAAAGATAATAAATAAACATTTCAATATCGACTGCCTAATCTTTACCGTTCAGCTTATATTTTTTATCTATACTTTCCTTTTAAATATCTTATTGCAATGTATAAGACTGAATTTAATAATCGTATTAGGGAAAAAGTATAAAAAAAATGTTGCCAGATCTGGCTGGACATACTGAAGCATGGTGGCCATGATTTTTAATTTAAATAAATTATTATTATATTTTATGTATTTATACAAGTAGTGTGTGGACTCTAAATAATATAATTATATGTAAATGTCTTGCCCTTAAAAGAAACTAGATAATGCGGAAGTGGTCATTGAGTTATAATGAATCTCATTTCCTTTCAATCCATGTTCTTTGGCATCATATTACTGCTTGAGAAATAAAAAATTAATCACATTCACGCTGTATCCCGCACACAGCAGGGTAGGCAGAGGGGACCTAGTGTTAAGACACTCCGTTCCCCAGTCTCTGCCGAATTCTGGAGGCATTGCGTATTCAACGCTGCTCTTTGCCTCGACTCCAATTTAAATAATCTCGAGTGGGGATCGAACCCACAACCAATCGGTTAACAACCTGCGCCACTACTGGCGAATAAATAAATGGCCTTGAGAAATAACTTTTTTTTATAATATTATTTTAACTTATTATTTCTACAAACTGTATATGAGACCCTGCAATAGGGCTTTTTTGTTTCATTTTTGTCCTCTATCGTTATTCACTTCCTCGTGCAAAGTTATGCCATAATATAACATCAATTGTAACTTTTAAACAATAAAATTAATTTACTATTTTTAAAACTTGGTAATAAAATACATAAAAAAAAACCGACAGCCAACGAAAAGAAGAATTAATTATTAAAAATTTAATCTGTACATCATACCTAGATGGATTAACATGAGATAAAAGATCTTGTTATATGAAAAATATAATTGGAATCAACAAAGAATACAATGTTCAAAACATATTACAGCTCATCCAATTACGAAAATAAATTAATTTACTTCTTGTCTTAAGTTCCAAGCATGATCATATTTCTTATATTTTTTTATTTATAGTACCTAAATAAGGCGTACGTATAAAAATTATTACGACCGTAACACCTACATCCAAATAACGAATAACACCAATATTTGTCCTGTTGTGCGGTGTTAAGTTACGGTAAACAAAGAAAGAAATATGTAGACACTAGAATTTTTATGCCTGTTTTAGTTTAAATATCTTAGCTTCTCATTCTGGTTCGACAAAGTCCACCACCACCAAAGTTCACCAGTCAGGACCCAATGTTTGTTTGGAGCGAGCAAGGTAACCGGTAGAACGGCATAAGCAATTACTTAGTTGTAATATTTATATATATTATTTTTTTACTAAAAAATTGTTTAAATATTTTACATTCGACATGAAATTCAAGTAATAAAATTTATTTAACATTTAAACCTTCCTATTTTTCTATTAAAATTGAATACTTTACTACAGGAAAATTGAAAAATTTCAGAAAACCTACGAGCGGCAGAATATGTGTCAACGGCCGAGTTCGCAACGAAAAGATGTTCCGGCGACGGTCTTGCTATATCTTGCAAGATGATCAAGTACACGAGATGCTCTCAATAGAAGAGTCATTGAGCATTGCCGCTGAACTTAAGTTGGGTAACCATGTAAGCACGCAACAGAAAAAACAAAGGGTGGGTTGTGTTGAGCTTTTCCTATTATTTGTATTCCAAGTATTTAATTTCATTTAATATCGAGACCGTTGTGGCGCAGCGGCACAAGGTGGGGTAAACACAACGATTGTGGGTTTGATTGCCTCTAGAGGGAATGAATTATTTCATATTTATCAATTTCCTTACCGTGGTAATAAGACAAAGCATGACGTTATATTTCGCAACTTAACGGCAATACCTCGAAAGTTTCAAACGGAATGTTATATTGACATTACCGGATATAACGTTAAACTAAAGGACATTATTTTACCAAAACAACCTTAAAAGTAATCAAAATCTCTAATTATATTCATGTATATAAAGCTTCTTGTTATTAGCGTTTTAAATATTGTGTCAATAGAATTTAACCTTGAACTACGTAGAACGAAATTAGCTACACGTTCCACACGTAATATGTTATTATTAAATTAATATAATTAACATAAACAATGATTTAAAAAAAACTTATTCTCAATGAAATAAAATGAATACATGACCAGTATGAAAAACTCAACCTTAATTACCATAAAAATTTTAAATACAACATAATTAGGTTATTGTTATCAACAAAACTTAAGATAATACTTAATATATGTTAATTAATAATAATTTTATTATTCGCCCTAATGAGTTTATTTTTTCTAGATAGAAGAAATAATAACGTCACTCGGAATGAGCAAGGCGCGTCACACTAGGGCGGGCGACTTGTCAGGAGGTCAAAGAAAAAGACTGGCCATAGGACTAGAGCTGGTCAACGACCCGCCCGTTATGTTTTTAGATGAACCTACAAGGTAACCTACAAAGATAATTAGATATAATCCATCCATCCATCCATCAGCCTTTCAACGTCCACTGCTAGACATAGGCCTCCCCTAATTCTCGCCAAGCGCGGATTGCCAGCGGATTCCCGCTGTCTTCTTAAGGTCGTCGGTCCACCTGGTTGGAGGGCGGCCTGTGCCCCTTTTGCCGAGACGGGGTATAAATATAATAATAATAATAATTTAGACCCGGCTTAAAGTGTTTTTTGTTTTTTCGATACTTATATTTTTTTACCATTCGACAGTATAAAAGAAACAAAATTGATTTTTTTTATATCAAATAGTAGAGAATAGAAATCAATCAATCGCGGATATTTGAAGGAGTAAAAGATCCGTCTCCGTATTATTCATATCCGTATTTTTTGGCGGATATTTTACGGATTTTTTTCTCCATATTAATTTAAAATACATACTGTCCGAAATTTTTAGTTACATTCTAAATTATTAATAGTAACTTTTGTTCTGGCCAACGTCGACGTCGAAATTACCGATCAGCTGATATTACTGTCATCATTAAAATATACTTTGTTAACAATTCTGCACAACACTAAATAAAATGTATAGAACATTAATTTTACTGCGTTTTACACAAAGTTCACTATATGGCAGTGGCGTAGCTAGGGTATTTGCTGCCCGGTGCGGCTTGGAGAACTTGATGCCCCTTTCCTGTTGATGAGTTCTAAAAAAAAAAAAACGTGATCGTCGACGATGAGTTCTAAAAAAAAAAACAAAGTGATCGTCGACTTTGATGCCCCTTTCCTTTTGATGCCCGGTGCGGCTTAGAGGACTTGATGCCCTTTAAAATGGTATAAGGTCTAAAAAACAAAGAAAAAACACACTGATCGTCGACTTTGATGCCCTTTTCCTTTTGAT
>JAEBDU010013205.1:0-37413 GCA_016802625.1 Heliconius numata
AGCAATTAAATGTAATTAATAAATGTGTTAGTTATCTCGTAAGAAATCAGCATAATTGAAAAATCATTTTTAGGTGCAAACTGTCTCAATAAAATATAGTAGGTAGAGCAACAGACATAAAGGAAATAATAAATGGTTTATAATTTTAATATCTATTTCCAATAATATGTTATGGTTTTGTAGAAATCTTATATTAAAATTAGTTTAATGTATTTGAAACGGTTTTTATTTATCCAAAACAAGACTAAATTATGTTTTTGTAACTTCGTTTAGTTTTACGAATTTCTTGCATTTCATATTTATTCATAAATATTTATTTCTGTCCAGAAAATAATAATTACTATATAAGAACAGCACCGCCCAATACGGGAGGCTTTGCGTGTTGAGTGGCGGAACTTCAGAATTCGACGGAAAGTAGGGAATGGAAGTTATTATAGATAAAAAATAAAAGCTTCAACTTTGTCACTCCTTAAATGTAGGTATTTAACATGGATAGGCTCAAAAATGCATATTAAAGTTAACAATATACAGAAATAAATAATATAAGAGTAAACTGAGAGTGTAAACCAGCTAAATGTTTTTTGTTGTTACTCGTACATTTTTAAACAATTCGAAAGAAAAAGAAATATAAAAAGTTGAGCTTTATTCTACTTCAAAATGTAGAGAATATAAATCAATTTTCGGAATTATAAATACCTTGCGATAATATACATAAACTGAAATAAAATACAAAAAAGTTTTTTAGTAACATAACTCGTCTCTAAAGATATTTGAAAAAGTCTAAAAATTTATTTATTTTTAAAATTGCAAAGTGAAGTTGTAAAACGTAAAAAAACGTAGGGAGTACGAATACATTTATCTAAAAGATTTAGGCAAAATACGCCTGCAATTTTTTATAAGAAATAATTATAATTTTTCAATAGAAGAATTTTTTTTTTTAAATATCTAATATTTTCATTTCCTCGCTCTAGTAACAAGGAATAGCGCGGCTTAGAGCAATGCCTCCAGAATTTAACGGACAGTGGGAAATGGAAGTGTCTTAATTATCTTAACATTAGGTTCCCAGGTTCTCTCTGCCTACCCTGCCATGTACGGAATACAGCGTGAGGCTGAAAAATGTGTTCAGTAAGACATTATATTTTTAAGCAGTCCCCTAAATTTGATTTTAACTAAAATATATTACATTACTAGCGGCCCGCTCGCGGTGTCACCCGCGTGAACTATGTTATTATTAATTTCTGTCTCCATGGCTACGTCCTAGTGACGTCTATGCAAAATTTGAGACTCCTAACATTTGTAGTAACGAAGTTTCATACAAATTTTCGACCCCAAAAACAACCCCTTAGAAGTCGAATATTGCAAATTCCCGTCTTAGCGAGCACCTACGTCCTATAAGTAACTCCTATACAAAATTTGAGATTCCTAGCACATGTAGTTTCTGAGATTCCGTGATGAGTGAGTGACCTTTCGATTTTATATATATAGATAAAAACATTAATACAACAGAAGGGTGCCTATTTAACTTTTCATCATAATATCAGCTTGCAAAAATCTAAATTACCAATTTCTTAATCATTACACAGAATAAACATGACGGAACCGACGCTACGTTTCAATTCACAAAATGCTTGTTGGTTTCTAATACGTTAAAAATAAAACTATGTATTGGTTTCCAAAAAGTTAAAAATAAAACTATATATTGGTTTCTAATAAGTTAAAAATAAAGTTCCGGAACACGCTATCCCACATCATTTGCCTTTCATCACGTACTTAATAGAGTCTTCAAACGACGGCCCACGGCAAAGACAACTATAAGAGAACTAACACCTATCCTTTATTACAAGTGAATAAAGTTTAAAATGTTAAAATAAATACAAAATCTATTGGAAAAATATATAAAAGCTGTCACGTCGTCAATCGGTGGTACAAAGGATTAATTAATAAAAGGAGGTAATTTGTTCAAATTGCCTTTCTGACTACCGTCCATTATCCAAGTAATTGCTTGTTATGTTTCACGTTCGGAAACTTATTATATTGTTATAAGGCCTTGAAGTTTAGTTTTCATTCAGTATTTTTTTTTATTCATTTATTAAATACTTTTTTTAATAATAATAATGTTTGGATAGATTGACTCGGTAATTGAGGCAGTTAGTTACATGTCATTGGAGACTAAATACATATATTAGAAAGCAAACTTAGATTATATTTCAATAAAAGTTGTTTTTCTTAATATGTATCTACTGTAAATACTATAAGTAATATTTTGTTAGTTAATAGTAAAAAAATATGCCACAATCTTGTGCTGACGATAAATTAAACTTAAAAACAAATAAAAGCTCCATATTTTATTTCCAGAAATATAATGAAAAACTTTTCAATATATTTCGAATTTTTCCAACTTCATTATAGTTTACTTATTATTTCAAAAAAAAATTAAGCCGTGGCGCAGGGGCACAAGGTGTGACTGTAAAATCGACTGCTTGTGGGTTCGATCCCCACTCAAGAAAATTAATTATTTATTTAAATGTATATTTCCATTTCTTGGTTCTGGTGTCGAGGCAAAGCGTAGCTCCAGCTCCAGATTTCGGCGGAAAGTGGGGAACGGAGTGTCTTAACAATAGGTTCCCTCTGCCTACCCTGCTGTTTGCGGGATACAGCGAGAAACTAATTTAATTTAATTTTTATTCTCTAGTAGTAGATTTAATTTAAAAGTTTAAAACTGATTTAAATCACGGATCAAATTAATCGATTATTTAAATCATATGATTAATAAATGGACGCTTCTTTATTACCGAACAATAAATTACGTTATAATACACGAAAAGCTTATGTTAGATAAAAACAAACAAATTTGAAACTAAATGTTTTTCTAAAAAAATACGTAGGTTATATCGACGACCGCAGTAAGCAATTGCGGCGGTCAATTACTTACACCTAAAACCGATTGAAAACCGCAACCATTCGCGACACCAAATGTCAAATCTGTGACTAATTGATGATATTTTATTTAAATTGATAATTATATTTTATTTCCTATGTAATAATATTAAATAAAAGAAAATGTTAATATTTTTTTATAAATCAATAGTCGAACCATACTGATATGGTTTAAAATTATTTTTAATAAATAAAGTTTATTCTCTCAATTATTTCCTATTATAATAATTTTAGAATGTTTGGTACGTTGTTTTTGTTATTTTTAATTTATAAAACTTACCCGAGTCACTATCATCCCTATCATAATGAGGTCTCCAGTAAGTTTCGTCGTATCTCAGAGGAACCTCTGACCGTCCGGTAAATTTAGTGGGGTCTAATATATTTTCTACGGAGAATGCAATCGCTGGTCTATCCGGAGGCCTCGTCAGCCCGAGTCGCCTCGTGAGGTCCACTGGGGCGGCTTCTTCCACCCCGACGACATCCACCTCGTGTGCCTCAGCCTCCGCCTCCGTCTCGGCCTCGGCCTCGTCCTCACGTCTCTCTGTACCTCGCGCCATTGCAAGCATCGTCATAGCAACGTCTTTAAGTTTATCACATTTAGATTGTCTATTATGTTCTCATTTTTAATTGTTATTTCCTAATTGTCTTAAAACACAACACTGCACTGACTGTTTCAATGTCTGAATAAGGTCAAAATAATATATATTTAAATGTTACTCTAAGTTTAATAAAATGCATAATACGCGAATTCAATATCAAACTAAAAACAAATAATCAACCCGTAAACGATCGCACTGAAATCCGTCGACGCAAGCGCTAATAGCGTGACAACAACCGTCCGCACCTACCATCAGAACTGTATAAACTCTGACAGCGGGACTGAAGCAGGCGGGGACTGGGAGGGAGCCCTACCGCTCTGGGGGGGGCCGGAGCCCGCGCGCCGATTGGGCGAGGCGAGCGAGGCGTGCCCAGGGTGGAGAAACGTAATGGAGCAATAAGGTTTAAACAATTTCGTTTAATACGTTGAATTATGTAAGAGAACGGCGGGCAAGTAATCGCGCACAAGCGATAAGGCCATTTGCGCTACTTCGTTACGTATTAATGGAGCAGGAAATTGACTTATGAATATTAGAGGTCGCGGCGAGCTGGAGATGGGGCCAAAGAGGCCCCGTGCGGCTCCGCCGGGTTATTTTCGTAGTTAAGCGCTGAAACAATGATGTTTATTGAGTTTTGAACTTAATGGCTTTCGGGCTGCGGCTGCGAGCGATTTGCGTCATTAACGTGTTTGGTTAGGTCTTTAAATACCTGTGGATGTGATCTACCTGTTAATTGTGAACGGTTTGTAATTTCGATTTACATTTCATATGAATTGGCGAAAGTTTTGGACGGCTTTACTTGTGATCGTAATTTACGATAGGTTGTCTGAAATGTATATACCTACTAAATATTAATTAGTAGGTACCTACCGATTAATATTACCTATTAGGATCGTTGCACAGGGTAAGTGTGACTGTCAACGCGACAGGTTCTGGGTTTGATTCCCACTCGAGGAAACGAAATATTAAATATTTCCATTTTCTTTGATTTAGTGTTCCGCCACTCAATGTCTCCAGAATTCAGTGGAAAGTGGGGTGCTTTTTCGGAGTGATTTTAAAACGGAGTATCTTAAGATTGTGTAGTGTCTATGAATAGTAGGCTTCCTCTGGACGGGACTTTAGGCTGACGGAAACCCATTACCGTCGTAGTGGTATCGTAGGAAAAAAATATTGTTTAAAAAAAATAATATAGAGCGCGGACGCATCGTAACACATAAGAACCAATAGTAGCCAGACCCTCGTTATTTTGTAAAGCCTGAACGTCTCTGTGTGCATACAACATTGGTACGTAGATACTATCAGAAAATATGGAATTTGGGTGGTGGTTATTTTAGCACTTCTTAGGTATGTAAGATGGTAGCAATAGTACCTAACTTTCGTTAAATTATAAAGTTTAAAGTTTTTATATTTTTTTGGGAATAAAATTAGAAATGTCGTAGAATAAATTACAAGCGCCTACGAATGTAATATATTAAAGTGTAAAAGATTGTATTTGCTCCTAATATGTTTGTTGGCTCTTATAGCTTGTAGCATTTGGGGGTTATAACCATGCTAAATGTCTGGCAATGGACGTCATTACTAATATTATTTTCCACGACCCAAACTCCACATTCCCCAATACTTATCAGTGTTGGGTGCATGCGCACAGAAACTTTCAGGTTTTATAAAATAACGAAAGCCTGGCCCTACTGTTCTACTATTGGTCTCTCTCTGGTAAAGCAAAGAGAGATTTTATTTTTGTAAAAAAAATATTAAACCCAGAATAGTGGTCTTGTATCACGTTAGCTCACATGAAAAATATTATATCTATTATAACGACTTTTTTGATTGATTGGATTTTAATTTATATAAAAAATATATAAATTAAAATCCAAGTTAGGTTTCTCGTCTAAAATTAATTCGGTAATTAGGAAGCTGTCAAGTTTACCTAACGTCTTATATAACTAAAAAACCCATTGATTACCTCAAGTTACCAACAAGAAGTTGCAAAACAACCAGCAAAAAAGGACCAAACAAAGATACGGCATCTTTCTCTAAAAAAAATCTTCTTTTTCTTTTTACAAACATAATTACACGAACTGATGTTTTTTATCATATTATCAACAATCCTTTAATTTCGTCTTATAAAAGTCTTAACACTAGGTTCTATCTGCCTTCGCAGGAAAAGAGTGCAGCTTCATTCATAAATTATATCATATTTATCATAACCCTATTATTTATAGCCTAACATCAGCCATTCCCTAGCTAAGGTATGCCGTGAGAAGGTACCTTTACCATCAATTTATAAATTAGTATTACAAATAGTTCCTAAAGAAATTTGGTATAGCCACTGGAATGTACAGTTCACGGCTGTCAGTGTGACAATGACGTCTTGTCAACTGGCGGACGGCTGTCAATCAACGCGGCTATTTTATTTTTTTTATCAAGCATCTAATCGCTGTTAAAGATCTTCCATTAAGTGACACCAATGACATGCACGATTTCTGCCTTTTTGATACGGTTTTCTACGCAATGTAATATAGCGTGTAGATTGGAGTTTAAAATAAAATAAAGGAGCCGTCGTGGCGCAGTGGCACAAGCGTGCGGCTGTAAATGTGTGTTGTAGATTCGATTCTCACTTGGAGGACATTTAATATTTTCATTTCCTCGCCCAGATAACGAGGCAAAACGTTAAGTTCCGTCAACCAACACGCAATGTCTGAAGAATTCGGAAGGAACTGAGGAACGGTGTCGGTGTGACGGTCTTAATGGTAACGGAGTATCATAACACTAAGTTCACAGGCTCCCTCTGGCTATGCTGCTATGTACGGGATACAGCGTGTAACTAAAAGTGTAGCTAAAAACATAGTGATAAACTTTTTATTCTTTATCAAAAAAAATAATAAGCCCTTTTAATTCCTTATTGCAAAACTAAACATATCGGAACTTTTCGAGAAGTTACTTTGTTATTCGTAAATAGAATATTTTAAATAGCTTTGCGTTTATCCCGCAGGTTAGGTCTAAGAAGGTTTTTTGTCCCTGATTTTCGCCCTAATTCAAGACATTACATAATAAATTTCGGAACTAAACGCTGCACATAAAATAATCACATGAGTATTTTTAAGCCATCCTCTACATATAATAAATAAAAAATCTCACCACAGCGTTTCGTTTACCTGTGATTAGAGTCGCCGCTGGAGATCGTTCAGTCACAGCATGGGCCAAGACTTCTGAACTCAATTACGCACCTGTTTAATTATAAATTTATAAAATATAAATAGTATTCCTAAGAACGATATAAAATTAATACGGTTAAAAAAATAAATGTTGTATTTACTAGGTATTTTGTAAATTGTATCGCCTAACCATACGAATAAGTAAGGCCTACTTATTATAAGCAATAAGTCAGTGTCATTTATTGTGACAAAATACAAATAATTTTAATTTCTGTCAAATTAAACACAACAACAATAAAAAAAATACTACTAAATTAACATTTGTAAAGGCCATGCAATATTAATCTTTTATTACAAAAATCCAAGCTTTTCTGAGATAAAGGCTCTTGATAAACAGACAGACAGACGAACAATAAAGTGATGTTCAGGTACGGAACCCTAAAAAAGGGAAAATATGTTTCTTATTCATAATCGAACTTACACTCATCTACTGACAGCTTTACACTTACCAATTTCGAAATAATGACTTCTCTACAGCGCAAACATTAATAGGTAAATATTTAAAACAAATCGTCTCCCAACAAAATGAAGGCACCGATCAGATGAAACGTTTAAAAAAAAATCTCCAAAAAAAAAATTTAAATCATTAATAAACACGTCTGGCGTAAAACTGAAGTCCGTTTCAGTGGACGGATTAATTAAAAAGTTTTGATGCGAAAAAATGGGGAACGACTGGGGCGGTACCAATTAAAATTCTACCAGGATTCATTATGGCACTTTATTTTTAAGTGCTTGTTATGAGGAAGCGTGAGGAATCACGCTGTCATTAGTTACGGATACTTACTTAGAAATACTTACATAATAATATTTATCCCGCATGTATCCCGCACACCGCATGGAAAACAGTAGGACCTAGTGTTAAGACACTCCGCTCCGCACTTTCCACAGAGTTCTGTTGTTAACTAACGTTGGCGAGTTGAGTGGCGGAACTCAACGCCGCGCTTTGCCTCGACAATATTAAATTTATATGTCATTTCCTCGAGTGGGGATCGAACCCACAACCAGTCGCGTTTACAGTCACTCGCTTGAGCCGCGACTGGCCTCAAATTAATATTTTTAGTAAACATATTTAAATATGTATTTATAAGCACCTAAAATACAATTTAAATATATCTAACTTTAAAATTATTTTACATCAAATTATCTTAGCACCAATCATTATATAATGACTTTCGTCTTTAAATATCGCACGAATTGAAATATAAATGTTCAAATTAACATTCTCGAACAACATGTACAAGTTGGGCCAACCTTTCTTACAACTAAAATATTGGTCATTGTGACCAACATCAGAAATCGACACTCTATAGACTATATTATAAAGCTGAAGAGTTTAAAAATTCCGGGATAGCTTTCCTTAGTGCTTTCCTACACATCACAAGGAACCTACATACCACAACTAAAAAAAACTGTGCGTTCTCAGTTATTCGTATTAGTGAGTAACGGTAGAGTTCTTTTTACATTGATTGTAGTCAATATTAGAACCCATCACTTTTTTATTATTATTTTTTTATTTAATCATTCGAGACACGTGGTCTATATAATCTGTGTAAGATTATTCTTCTTCTGCCACTTAAAGACCAAATTATTTTTAGGTATATGATTTTTAAGAGGGCCCAAAACATTTTTTAGCTGTATCACGCACATTGCAGGGTTGACGGAGGCAGCCCAGTGTTAAGACTTTCGAGACAGTGTTTAGACTCGTTCCTTATTTAGGCCGAATTCTTCAGGCATTGCTTGTCGAGTGGCGTAACTCAACTCTGTCCTTTTCCTCGTCACCAGAGCGTGGAAATGAAAATAATATTTCGATTAGAAATCGAACTGTTACCGTTTTCTGTACAACTAAAATAATTTGATTTTAATAACTATTACAAATATAATGTTTGACAACATTTATGTACACCAACTAATAATAATATTTTTAAACAGATTAGCTTAAGGAGGAACCTTGGTCTTAGAACACTTGGCCCAATATTTGTGACGTAAATTAAATATAATATAGTAGCATCATACTGTCAAACGTGAGCCAAGAATCTTAATAACCAATTTGTATTTAACAAATGTCTTTGGAAATTGAAAGTTTTCTTTTTTCACTTTATAACAGGACTGTTCAACGTTAATTGGACATTTGAGAATGAATATGAACTAATTAATATGAGAAATAAATTGCGGTAAAGACGCCTTTTGAAGTTGATCGTAAAAATAAATTATACTATCTTTATTACAACTAAAGAGTGTTATATATGTTAATTTTTTGCGTACTAATCGCTAAAAATATTCATATTTACATAGTTATAAATATACATATCTTTAATTCATAATATTACTTAACATAAATTACTTGTATTATTAAAGTATCCACACCGTTACAATGTTGAAATTTCTTTCGGCTTTTTTTAGAAAAGAAGAGTTTTACCAGCTTTAGCCATTAAGCTTTTAGCAAGGTGAAATATGAAGCCGACTTTCGCTATGGTTATTTCACCTTTACTTTTTATTCAATCTTTGCATCTACAATAGTCAGAATTTTTTATCGACACTCATGCAAAATGCATGCGATATTGCAAAAACAGATAGAGAGAACATGTGACAGACACACAATGGTAAATCACTCCGTTCTTCACTTTCCTTACATTTAAAAAAAGCATTTGCAGGAGCAAACGAAAATAGTTTAAATAGACATATCTATTTCTGGTCAGGGCCTACATCCCTTAGAAACCGACAGATATTTCCCATCACCAGTTAATAATAATAACCAGAAAAA
This sequence comes from Heliconius numata, assembly GCA_016802625.1. Classification (NCBI taxonomy): domain Eukaryota; kingdom Metazoa; phylum Arthropoda; class Insecta; order Lepidoptera; family Nymphalidae; genus Heliconius; species Heliconius numata. Next base: position 9,510 of record JAEBDU010013205.1, read on the forward strand.
AACAATTAATCTAAAAGTGAAAACTATATTAAAGGATAATAGATAAAAGGATGGTGTGTATTATATTAGAAGAACAATTAAGTACCTTTCACCTATCACGTGAAATAATAAGCTGATTGTAGATAGCTCTCCACTCTTCAGACTCCACTAGGTGGCGCTCAGGCAATTTGTCACTGAACCAAAACTGACAAGCACATGATTTATCTCCGTCACACAGACAAAGGCTCAAATAGGCCCCCTCGCAAAGCAAACACTCAATTTGGAAGTAATTATGGCGGGAAAGTAGGCTCTATACTGTTTGAGCAGGGTCCACTTTCCCGCCAAAGTTTGACATTGACAGCGCGGTGACAAGCGCAAGCCCCGTTCGGAAACATTCCGCGGCTAATTGTATGTATCGGCGGACGCAAGCACATTTGTCAATTGTCGCCAGCCTCCCTTGTAACGGAACGTAATTAGTTAGTCAACTATTTCTGGAACGCTTTGACGGCTTATTAAGTTTTCAAATTGGACACAAATTGGATGTCATACCTAACTGATCGCTAAGATTCTGCCAATGCTCTTTTGGGGTGACGTTGAGTAATCATTTTATTAGGGCGAAGACAGCTTCGTTTTCTGCTTATCAAAAAGCAATCCGTTTTGTGATCCAACAAATCTTTGTTAATAGAACTAATTTATTAAAAGCTTTGTGATTTTATTTCAATTGGCACGCAACATGTGGTTGTGTATTTTAATCTATCATTTGGACAAGCGAACTCTAAATCATCTAAATCTATTCTAATACGATTTGAAATTACTTTATGATATAAATAAGCATAATGCATGGTTTGATTAATATCTAAATTACAATTAAAGTAAAGAATGGTATTTACTTTGTTAATAATTATTTTTAACATTTTTGGCGTCTTGCTCAGATGAAATAACAGAACTTTCACGATAATCACGGTTCCTGGTTCATAATATTTTAAATATTTCCTTAAGTTCTAATTAGACAAAAAGCAGCGGTTCAAGGAAAGCAGCGGAAAATGGGAATAACAAATACCAAAATTAACGCTGAATACGAACAATGTTAGACAAAACTCATATAAATTCATATAATAATTAAATAAATAAAAAAACTAATCAAAAGTGGATATATTTCTGCTATAACAATATATATAATTAATCACGAACGCTGTATCCATTTCCGGGCACTTACTTTTTCTTTTACCACCTAGACTAGATTTTTAGGTTCTTTTTTGGTCGTATGTTTTCGTAAATCGGGAGTTCATTGTGAGAGAGAGCACTCACTAATCGACGGTTCGGTATCGGATTCGTTGCGGTGCGTTCCAGAACGAGAATCGAATAAAAAACGTCAATGTATCGAATCGATTGTTACAGCTGTCGACAAGCGATCTATTCGGCTCCCCAGATGGTACTGCTGGGAAAACAGATTTTAAGGCACCACTCAGAAAGTATGATATGCTATAGATATCTTTCACTCCACTTAATATTATATAGCTTTTCATAATTTTGTATATTTATATTAAAAAATCGACGGAAAATGGGGAACAGAGTGTCTTAACACTATGTTTCGTTTGCCTATCCTGCTGTGCGTGGGATACAGCGTGAAGTTGTATTTATTTAAAAATCCAATTACTTTATCTTTTGATAATAACAGTTAAAATGTAATTGTTAGTACTAACACACAAAACCTACGCTTCGTGTGAACTTTTTATCTGAACTACGAGTATTTTAAAATATCTGTCTTGAATATTTTTTTTTCTGTATTAAAAATATTATGTATTTGAAAGAGTGTATTGGATCTAAGAACCAAATATTTATTAAATGAAATATTATGACTCACGGCTTCTTTTAGAAATCAACTAAAAAATATTATAGCTTAGCGTGTCCAGTGAACAGTAAGTATGCTACGATGTAATTAATTCTGTTTGTAAACATGTGGCTGTGATATAAATTAAACCTATTATTTGTTTAATTAGAAAGGAAGAAATGTTAGCTTGTATAAAAATAGCAAAATAGAGAACATTGACATCCTATATTTTTTATCGTTCATTTCAAAAGGTAATTTGTGAGAACTAATTCTTTTTAAATTATATTATGTAAACTCGTCAGTTCACCATATGGTGTAGTAACGTTGTTTTTTAATTGAAATAAGTATAAAATTTTCCTATAGCTAAGTACAGTCGTATATAAGTACCTTTATTAGTATCTGAGATTCAAATTTTTAGATAACTACTATTACATATAGATATTGTTAGCGTACAAGTGTAAATGTGGGTAGATTTAGGTGAAAAAGACAAAAGCAGTGGAATTGTGTCAAACGGACACATTTGCTTGTACGCGGAAGCCCTGATTGGAAGTATCTAGTGTGTTAGTGTTGTTATTGAGTGATACATGTCACTTATTGTAATTACGTGGAACCTCTGTCCGAGTACGTTGGAAACATATAGACGGTACCTATGTATTTTTATTGTGTTTATTTTAAAAACGTTAACCGCTTCCGTTTTCTAACATTATAAATATTTTTATATGGTGGTGAGGTGGAACAGCGAGTAATCCCTATACCCTGCTATGTTCGAGATGTAACGTGTAGCTAAAATAGAAGAATAAAAATTAAAAAAAAAATTCAAACAGATATTTCCTGAATATACCTACATATTTACACGTGGGAATTCAAATTGTCGTCATGTCATAAGAAATCGAATATAAGTAAAAAAGCGAAATTTAAAGTAAATGATGCGCGCCAATAAGCAAAAAACTAAATGGTCACGATCATTGAACAATGACGATTCTGAAAAATACCAAGATCACTTCTTAAGACATCTGTGATTTGTAATCATTTTAATCTTATAAACATTTTTTTTTTCGGCTTAAAAATTTAGTGCACATTTTCATTTAGGTATGTGCCATAATTTTTTTTGTTATTAAAAAATATTTTTTGTCTAAATAAAATAATATATTAAATAAATGCATATTTTATAATTACGAAAATACGGCAAACCTTAATAGTTTTATTGTCGTGTATAAAATTTTAATATTACTGTCATTAAATTATTTTAGTGTGGTCAATAGATAAATTTTAGCTAATATGTCAATTCAGCAGAAAAAGATCTTAAGCACAAATATAAGCCACTGAATTTAGTGAGTTAAACTTGAAATACAAAAAAATCTTGAAATAATAAAAATAGAAATATATTTTTCATTTCATTATTCAATTCAATATCAAGAACCTTAAAATACAGATACAATAAATCTGTCTGGCTGTATACGACACATACTATAACCCACATATCAAAAAACGACGAACAAAAAAGGGAAAGAGAACAAAAAAGCGTCGGCGGGAAATTTTCCCGGCATAATATTTTCAGCCGGAGTTGCGGCAACTAATTGGATTCCTGTTACAATAAACGCATCATCCCCTACAAACCACCCTCTTTTAAACTTTGGAGATTTTTTTTTTATTTTTAGATTCACGCTGTACCTATATCGCTTACTTATAGCAGAAGGAAACAAGTAAATACACTCCGTTCCCCACACACCATCTAATCTTCAAGATTATATTAAGCGGCGGAACTTAACGCCGCTTGTTTTATTACCAGAGCATGAATATAAAAATAATTATTATATTCTCCGAATGGGCATCGAACTTCCAACCGTCGTATTTACAATCACTCACTGGGCAAAAAAACAAATCAACGGTTCGATATTTAACGCCATTTTCTTTTCATTCACGAGTTGATTACAGACTACAGAGTATGACCTTTGAATAGAAGTTTTTATGACGTGTTTCGGTAATTTCTTTTTATGTTCATTTGAGATTTCTTTTTAACGTTTATCTTATCTAAAGTGAGAACAAAAATGGTTTTTTTCTTGCATTTTCTCCGTAATTTAATTGTTTTTTTTAGTTTCACACTATCCTGCATAGGCTGAGGGAACCTGGAAACTTAGTGCTTAAACACTCTGTTCCCATTAAGACATTTCCGTACCCTACTATCCGTAAGTATTGCGTGTTAAGTGAGGGAACTCAAAGCCGCGCTTTGCCTCAAAACCAAAACGAAGAAATGAAATTATTAAATACATACTTCATTTCCGCGAGTGGGAATCGAACCCACAACCTACCGCGTTTATAGTCACACGCTTGTGCCCCTGGGCCACGACTGGGTTCATATTTAGGTATTTTTTAAAATTTTTATTAACATCATAAAAATAATGAAATATATGGAAATTATATTATTAAAATAATATTTGAAAATAATTTGCTTATTAATAGATAATGATACGATAACTTATTATTACAGAAATTAAACATAAATTATTAGAACCTTGAACGAAACAGAAATCACGATCCTATAAATAAGCTACTTCAAGTTCATAGTAAATTGCCTTTACCTTTAATGTTCAAGTGCTAAAGCATATTATACACAAGTTGTTTAGAAAATTCTCGTTTAAAAAGTTCAATTCACACACAATGCCTCCAGAATCCGGCGGAAAGTAGGGAACGGAGTGTCTTAACACTAGGTTTCCTCTGCCTACCCTGCTGTGTGCGTTTAAAAAATTTATTTGTTAAAACAAATTAAAAAAAATAACTTTAGCCGTAAGTCAAAATTGCATAGACCTTTTTATAAATTAAAAGATAAAAGTAACAGGGTAGAATCGCTTACAAATTTAAAAACCCAAGTCAATTATTTACACTTTTCCCTTCAATATATAAAGTAAAGTTTAAAATTAAAATGTTAAATTAAGTAAATAAAGATCAACCTCAAAACCTGGATTTATTTTAGGCTTTTGTGGCATCTAAGCCATTATTTAAACCAACAGTTTACATACACCCCATTAATATTTATTTTGTGAAAATAGACTATAACTCTATGAAGATAGAGTTTATTTTAACTAAAATGCAATAATCAGGAGTATTTATGTAGTGAAATGAGTGTAACTTTACTTTTACTTTCAAATGCACAGCAATTTCAATCTTATAATAATATAATTAAGGTTGAAATACAAAATTATTATTTATAAATGTGAACGTAAATTACTGACATTCAAGATCAAGGGCAATTGCAGTACTTACTTCAATTAGAAATGTAATTATTCGCTAAAAATTAGCTTTATTTATTCGCGCAGACTGAAAATAATTTGTTTTGTTGAGTAAATCATGCAAAATCGTAGTTTCATTCAATAAAATGTTTTAAATATAACCTTCTTTTAATGCAAAAAAGATGTTTATATAAAAAATATTACGAAAAAAATAGATCCAACTTAATTGAAAAATAACCTGTAAGTATTTATAAGTATATCTAAGTACATATGTATTTTTGCGAAATATTTTTAAGTATCAATATTCTTTCATTAATATATTTCATTTTCTTGTAACTATTGCTTTTTAAATGACAGGTGAAAAGAAAATTTTTTTTAAAAAATAATGTAGAATTATTTTTTTTAATAATATCTTGTGTGATTAATTTCGATATCTATATGATATATAAAGAGATATATTGAAGAAAATAAACTCGTAAAACGCTATTATAAATTAAATCGATCTTTTTAATTATAGTCATTAAGGCATTCGTTTTTTGTTCTTAAATAAACTAGGTACTTTAAAATATTTTTTGTTAAAGACAATTACTTATTTATTGTAAAAAAATTGTGAATGTAAGTCGTCCAGTTAAGGATTCCAGTCCAGACCTTTATGCAATGGCTGATTGTGTACACGTCTAGTGCTAGTGAACTAAAAAATAGTTCGATTTAAAAAACAACAAATATTTTATCAGTGATGTTTGACATATTTCTAAAAGATTTTAAATTAAAATGGCGCCAATATTTATTTGCATCGTTAGGTAAGTATAATTTTTGGAATAAAATTCCAATAATTTTCTAATAAATAAACGAAGTCTGTAAATAAAAATAGATACTAATTATTATTATAAAGATATAATAAAGTGTCCTTTTATTAATTAATTACTATTATTATTTCATGTTTTAATTATGTACTACTTTTATTCGTTGGTTATAATATGTAATTACGTAATTATGTAACTTTGAAATAACTGTTAATAATTAAACAAATATTGTATAATAATTTCTATTTTTTTTCTTTTACTTAGGTACTATTTTCTTATTATTTTTTCCACTAGGTAGGTAATTGTAATTGTAAAATGCGTAGCTGAGGCAACAGACATGTCATAAAAAATATCAAACAATAAAAAAAATTAACATGATAACGCCTCCAACTCTTAGATTTAGTCCAAAGGTTCTTGTCATTTGTACTACAGGCTTCCGCCATATAGACATTTTTATGCGATTATTTTAAACGATACATTATTTAAAGCTTCCTGCTGTCTAAACGAAAAGACAATAGCAATTAATATAAAGCACGAGTTCTGCCAAGGATAACAAGTTGCAACAAGTATCCGTATGCACTGTGCGTATTAGTTTATTTTAATATTAACAAGATCAATTTAATAATAGGTTAGTGTACAATAAATATGCATTGTCAAGAATGCATATTTATTAGATGTAATTCGATAATAAAAATTATAAAGAAGATAATTTAATTTTTTATAATAACACAAAAGGATATTGTTATTTATATATGCCGCGTAATCAAAACCCACAGAGCCACTTCCCCTGGACATACAGTTATGAATTTTGCACGAAGTGAGGACTTTTAAACGAAAATTTGTAAATTTTTGTAAGATGTAGTTCCCGTTAAAAACTCAAAATTGTACGGAATGGAAAATTCCGATCCGCACTCGATCTATTTTTTAAAGTATCAAAAAAAATCAATTTTACCCACGAAAAATATTATTTTGTAATAACATCATATTTTTTTACAATTAAGTTGTATTATGAGATTTAATAAGGAGGAAGAATTATAAAAAAAAATGTTATTTAAATTTAATAGCTATTTAGATATGTATTTATAATTATAATTATATGTTTAGCTAGCTATGGCAGCCTCTGTACGGGAATGTCAATGGGATGGACCTCCCCAGTGTTCCCACAACTCAAATCGGATAACTCGCCGTTGCCGCACCCGCCTACATCGCAACAAGAATCTTGGATAGGATCGTTACTTGTGCTTGGAGGGTTGCTTGGTAAGACCTTTGAATAGTACGGTCGATGAGTTGTGGCTGCCCTGAATTTTTGCGCATTGTACACTCGAGAAGAAACTTTTCAACAGTAAGAAAAAAATAGAAAATCAAGTCTGCGCAGCCTTGTTTACCTAAGTTCAGGTCGGCCTCGATTCGTTGATCGGACTATAACTCATTTGTTTTTCATTGTGCATGATTATTTCGAGTATTGAGTGAGAAACCATTGTTAGAATAGCATATTAAAAAATAATTTCCAATTTTGGTATTGAATCCTAAAGCTTCTTCAGTATATAACTCATAATTATTTAATAATTGGACCACAGAAAAAAAATCCCAAACAAAAGCTACTTTTAATAAAACATTTTATTTCAGGTCCCTTACTGACAGTGCCATTATCAAATAGAATAGGTCGAAGGCTGATCATAATGGGTTCAAATCTGCCTTTGTTACTGGGCTGGCTCCTGGCCGGGGTGGCGACTGACTTGCCCACTCTGTACGCCGCCAGGATAATGTGGGGGTGTGCTACTGGTATGCAGTTTGCTACAGTACCGCTCTATATTGGGGAAATTGCTGAAGTATGTTTGAAAATTTTTATAGATTAAAATGTTTTTGATAGAAATGTGTCAAGTATCTAATACAATGTAAGGCTCTGATATTTTCAATATTTTCATTTCCTTGCTCTGGTGCGAAACCGCGGCTGTGAGTTCCACCACTCAACACGTAATGCCTTCAGAATTCGGTGGAAAGTAGAGAATGGAAGTATTTTAATGGGAATAGACTGTCGTAAAATTAAGTTCCCAGGTTCCAGAGCGCAAAGCTAAAAAATAATTACTTCTAACTTTAAGACAAAGTACCAAGAACTTTAAGTGCTTTATTTATAAGTATTAGATCTATAATTCCGAATATACATTGGAATCAGTATCGCCAATAATAGATTTCAGACCTAATCGTCGATATTATTGATAATTATTATTTTATTTTTGTCTATGATTCTTATAATAACGAAATGATAAAAAAGAAAATGTATAATAATTACTTAGTAATTTAACATTAAAATTGTTTATTTCAATTTTAGGACAAAATCCGTGGATCTCTAAGTGCTTTATTCCTACTTTTCATAAATATAGGGTTCTTATTAGCGTATGCTATTGGCCCGTTCTCAACGTACTGGGGTTTGACGGCGACGGGTGGTATTTTATCATTGTTCTATATACCGTTTACATGGATTATACCGGAAACGCCGTTCTTTTTGGTTTATAAAGGTAAATATATATTTTCTTTAATATTACCCCAAGTGGGTGTCGAACCTATAACTGTTGCGTTTGCAGTCGTACGCTTGTGCCCCTGTGCCATTATGACTTCAATATTAATATGAAAATTATATCTTTATAATTGGTAGCACTGTTTGAACATTCGATAGCTCTATGTCTACAATACCTACCTAACCTACACCCTGTCTTAACAAATCTTAGATATTGTATAAAATAATATTAATTAATCTAATATATAACAAATGAATAATATTAAATTTATATCCATATATACTTTACCGAAGTTTACTCTTGGCTCGACTGCTGCAAAATATAGAAAACGACAAGTGAAAAATAAATTTATAACCAAACTACACGCATATGTTAAAAGAAATAAAATATTAATTAATATCTTCTAACATCTGGTTTTTTATAAAATAGGTAAAATCGAAGAAGCCTCAGAAGTGTTACAGAATCTCCGAGGACTTCCCAAAGACGTAATACAACCTGAACTAGAAGGACTGCAAGGAGTAGTTGCTAGAGAATTCAAAACTGAACCAAAAGTTCAAGATTTGTGGGCGACGAGAGGAAATGTTAAGGCTTTGGGTAAGTAAATAGATGTTTTTTGTATTCATACGTTTTTTTTTCAGTTTCTCGTTGTATTCTGCATGTAACAGGATAGGCAAAGAGAACCAAAGATTGAGACACTCCGTTCTCTCCGGTGGAGAATTTAACCCACAACCAACGGAATGTATCTTTTGACAATGAAATTTCAATTGTGAACTGTTAATATTATTTCTTTTCTAAATTTCCCAGGTATTTGCGTATTCCTGGCGATGTTGCTTCAGTTGTCCGGCATCGATGTGTTGTTATTTTATATGGAAGAATTGCTAGAGAAGATTGGTACTAGGATGTCGGCAGCTGACGGTACTATTATTATGGGGGTAGTTCAAGTAAGATTTTTTCTCTTTATCTGTTTTTTTACTAGAGAATAAAATAAAATATTAGTTTTAAGACCACTGCTTATTTTCTTTTTTCATCCAATTTTTAAAGGTCTAATTATTAATTATCCAATTCGAAGCGTTTGTGGATCACTTATATGTATATAAATATCTCAAATTAGTCAGTCTATCGTGACATTTGTATTATTTAAATAACGCCTATAATATATTTACTAATTTAATTTTTAAAATTTTATTCCATAAAATTGTATTTTAGGTGTATAAAAATTTGAATGTAGTAGGATTAGAACTCGCACCTCTTAAAAAAAATGCTATGAAAATAAAAAAGAAAGAAAAATGCTATCTACATGTAGTTAACTTCAGTGTAGCCATGACTCGTCCATAGTACTGTACAAATTATTAATATCGTACTTAAAATTTTAAATATTCCTTTTATAGGTAGTGACTAGTTGTATTACACCGCTGGTAGTGGACCGTCTTGGAAGGAAATTGCTGATGTGGACTACTTCATTGGGATTGACTATATTTTTGGTGAGAAATCTATTTAATTTTTTTTTGTTAATAAATGTCTTTATTGTGATAATTATTGGCGCCGCTTATTTCCAGGCGGTTAATGGCGGACCTCAACGCCGCGATTTTTCTTTTACCAGAGCACGGAAATGAAAATAATAAATAATTCTTCTGAAATAAATTTATAAGTAACTAGCGGCTCGATCGCGGTTTCACCCGCGTGAACTATGTTATTATTAATTTCTGTCTTCATGACTACGTCCTAGTGACGTCTATGCAAAATATGAGACTCCTAGCATTTGTAGTAACGAAGTTTCATACTAACTTTCGACCCCAAAAACAACCCCTTAGAAGTCGAATATTGCAAATTCCCATCTTAGCGAGCACCTACGTCCTATAAGTAACTCCTATGCAAAATTTGAGATTCCTAGCACTCGTAGTTTCTGAGATTTCGTGATGAGTGAGTGACCTTTCGATTTTATATATATAGATTAAGTTTAATATTCAAAATTCTGTTTTATATTAAAATTAAAATTTTAGTTTTTTCTTCAATTACCAAATCTGCAAATGAAATATATGTATAACATGTTCATTTCCGCGTTTTGGTAACGATATAAAGCGCGGCGTTAAGTTCTACCAGTCAACAGGCAATGCCACTATTTTTTTTAAGAAAGTGTCTAAACACTAGGTTCCTATGTTCCCTCTACCTACCCTTTTATGTACTGCGTAACGCTAAAAAATGAAGAAAAAAAATTTAAACTCTCGTTTTAGTCGCAAAAATTTTCACTTTAAAGCGTTGAAAATTATCTTTTATAATTATTTCAATAATTTCGATATGTATTTCCAGGGCATAATAGGTATTTACGCATTATTGGACTCCCATTTCAAGTACGACGTCAGTTCGTGGGCGTTTCTACCGTTGTTGTGTCTTATTGTGTACATGATATTATTTACTTTAGGTAAGTTATTAAATATTTTAATTTTCGAGATATTTATATTGGATTCGATGTAAACGTACACCAAATTTTTTGGCCACCAAATTATTATTCTAAATTCAAATTTATCCTTAAAAAATAAGAAATACATTAAATAGAGTTTTTGGCATAAATTTGTAGTAAATTTTGTTTTTTAATACATATTATAAGTATAAGTACCTATTTCTTTATTGGTTTTGGTTTGTTAATAAATGTGGGTATATTTGTTTATTAATAAATTTGAATAGTAAATAAGATGTTAATTTAATAGGAGTTTCAATATTTCTATAAGATGTCTTATACATTTTACTGCATACTTACAAAACCGTTTATGTTATGTAGTAGATATATAATATAATTTTTCACTGCGATTTTATCCTAATTTCAATATTTCTCACCTAGGCGTGGGTCCAGTCCCCTGGATTCTAGTAGCAGAAATGTTTCCAGTTAGAACGAAATGTCTCGCGAGTGGCATCGCTTCGTTCATGTGTTGGCTGGCCGGTTTTATTTGGACCAGGTAGATTGTTATGATATGATTTTATATTTATGTATGCATTTATTTAGTTTTTTAATCCACGTACATAAGTCGAATTGTATCATCTGATTATGAGTTCGATTTTACTTGTACCTACAACTAAGAAGACAAAGCGCGGCGTTGAGTACCGCCATCAGAGTAATCTTCTATATCCTAAGTAATGTAATTTTTATAACATTAAGTTTTCAGGATAAGTGTTTTTTTTTTGTTATGTCGGATGATATTTAATAATAGATCGTAATGTTTTTTCTAATGTATCTTACTTTTTTTTAGATTTTATCTTTCAAATACCTACATACCTAATATCTCGAATATTCGTCAGGCACCATATTATGCACATAGTAACCATATGGAAATTATTAAGCAGAGGAAATTTATTGTCAAGGCACTCCATTCTCTATGCACCGGCCAATTTTCGACACATTGTGTGTTTAATGACAGAACTCAACCCCGCAGTTTACATTCTATACCAGACTAGTAAATGACAATAATTCATTTCCCCAAGTGGAAATCGAACCCACAACCATCGCGTTGCGCAGGACGGCGGACTGTCAATAATAGTCAGCGGTCCAATAATCAACTAAATTATGAATGTATTTATAGGTTTTTCCGCGATGTCGCAGCGTCATACGGTATTTACACGGCGTTCTGGGTTCTTGCTATTTGCTGCGGTCTCGGGTTCATATTCTCGGTTAGTCCACTGTTGCCGGAGACTAAGGGAAAGACTTTTGATGAAATACAGGATATGCTTAATAATAGGTGGGTTGATTATTTCATATAAAAATTACACTACTATATAAGTAAAAAAGAAACTAAACTAGCTTCACGCTGTATTCCTAGCGGGGTAGAGAGAACGGAGCGCCAATCTCCGCATACCCCTTTCTCCTCGTTCACTGTCATCAACCTCTTCATACATGCCCTTCGGGCCTCATGTTTTTTACGTGACCTTCCTCCAGTATCTTTCATATTATATTTTCGAAAGTCAACGGAGGTCTCCCCTTACCCCTTTTACTGCTAGATATAAAACTTTCTGATATATGTCAATATTTTTTAATAAATACATTTATATACATTACAAATATTTATAAATGAAAGTTAGTAAGACAATAAGTTTTTTTTTACAAAACCAGATAGATAGATATTTCATCTATATGATACATAATTTTTTTCCAGGAGTAAAGAACCAAAACCAACAGATGTATAAAGGTAAAAAACGTTTAATTATATATAAGCTTTTTATTTTTTTATATTATAATAAACATTGTTATACCAAATTTGTTTGTAATTACTTAAAATATTAATTTTATTAAAAATGTGTTCATATTTAAATATATATTACGCTATTTTATTTCCTATTTCTAAAACCTTAATCAAAAAATAGGAGGATTGTTGAACCATTTTTAATGGCACGTCAAAGTCATTTAAATGTCAAATCAACTCCCAAATAAAACACAACTTAATATATATTAATAATACACATTTATTATAAACCTTATTAGATAAGCTACAAGATAAACACTATTCTTCATAATAATAAAAAAACACGATAATAAACTTATCTCTGGAACTGTAACGAACAAATCCTAAGTCCTAGGACATCTTTACCGATCTCTGAAACCCCACAAACCGGACACAACTTCCCTTTATGTTCCGGCAAGAAACTGGCAGAGCATAAAGAACATTTTTCCTCTGGTTTTCCTCTATATATAGGTTTATAGCTAATTCCACATATATTGAAAGGATTATGTTCATCATACAATAACTGATGTTCATCAGTTGGTGTTTTCTCACATGCTTGTAGTATTTTCCTCGCTTGTTGAGCCACTTCTGGTCTAGGCCCTAGTTCTAGAAGTCTTCTAGCGAAGGATGCAGCCGTTCTATAGTTCTTTAATTTGAAGAACATGTTCAATGCCGTTCGGAGTGTTAAAATTTGGTGAACTGGCTGTAATTTGCAATGGGTGAAGTAGGCGGCCATTTCGCATGTTCGTTTCTGTTCTTCTAGTGTGTTTTTCGGCATTGCTGGTTAAAAAAGAGAAGATATATTATTTTATATGTTTATAATTTTGGTTGTTCTTACTTAACTTTAAGTTTAGCATTTCTTATTAAAAGACTAGAGAAGCTCTCTATCTATATGCTCTATTTCTGAAGTTCTCCTATCCTCTATGATCTTAACTTATTTACTAGAGAGATTATTAAAGTGAGACTTACAGAAATCGGGCAAATTAGAGATGCCAGAAAAAAAAGATGAAACGAAAAGTTTGGAAGTTTTGGAAGGTTAGAAGACATGAAACAGATGTCAGTGGAATGATCAGTGGATGGTCATTAGATAGGAAACAAATGTTTTTTAGCTTCACGCGTTATGCCGTATAACAAGATAACCAGAAGAGTTTAACGTCAAATATCAAAAACACATCACAAACTCACCTTTCCTAGCAGTCTCCATTTGTAAACCGACCAAATACTCCCTACATATGACCAACAACTGCTGAGCTTCCGCCATTTCTTGTTTGGCGTCCACATGTAGTAAAGGCACGAGACGGACGAGTTTCTGTAGACGTTCTACCGCTTCAGTGAATTTACCACTAGTCGTTAATTGGTAACATTGTTGTAGTTGAGTCACGAGGTCGTTCAGTTTTATTGCTGTGGAGAAGAGAAAAGTTGAGTTAGTTTTCATTTTTGTGAAATTGAAATGTAGAATGTAATTAAATTGATATATAAGAAAAAACAATAATAACAGTAATAATAGCTACACGCTATGTGTAAGATCACATAGCAAAATAGACAGAGGAAACCTGAGAACCTGGGAACCTAGTGACGAAACAGGAGAACTGAGGCTTTCTGAACTATCGCGCATTATTTATTAGCAAAGAAAATAATCAAAAGTAAGAACTAAAATACTAAAATCAAATCCCCGCACCAGTCAGCGCGGCCACGACTCATCGAGTGAACTATACTATTTACATATAAAACAACATACTTATAACAGGCAGTAGGTCCTTTCCGCTGGCTTCCTTCCAGTTTCTGTGTAAATGCGTCTCCAATGGTGGAGATAGTGGCAAAGCTGAGAACATCAATCTTGCTACTGAATACATATGCACGAATGTTTCTTCGTAAGGCTCAAAGTTAACCACTCCCACTTGCTCGTTTAATAATCTGTTTGGAGAAGAGTAGTTATTATTATTAAAGTATGTATACGTTTTTTAAATCGACATGCACATTGGTTTAGAGCAGTCTACTTTATATATACCGTATACATTGTTATGTTACGTAATATGTCCAAAGATCAGAGGTCATAGGACGAAATTAAAAAAATAAATAAAACAACGACAATAGGGTATAAATGCCGCAATATTGATAATCTATGAACGACGTTTTTCACTAACACTAGTACCGGCACTTACCTCATAGCAATCTCGAACTGTCCAGTAGCGACGTGATCGTGCGCGGTGCGGAGTTTAGCCGCGAGAGCGCCACTGGGGCCGCGGGTGGGAGCTACGAAATATTGGACGGACTCTTCGCCGTCTATATCAGCTGTGAATAAATGTTGAAAATGGATATAAGTTAATAATTTAATAACATGTTTTTTAGTATGATCTGTTAATGTGCTAATTACTATTCCAATAATAATATTATAAATAGGATAGTTTGTAAGGAAGGATGTTTGTTACGCTTTCACGCAAAAACTACATGTACATTTAAGCGGACCAAGCCGCGTTTGAGTTGCTAGTATGTACTAAAAAGATCAATGGTTCAATCTTGACCAATTCAAAGTATAAAGTACCGCCTCCAACTAAAAAATCAATTTCATTTTAATTCAATCAATGATCACCTGGCACTGGAGCAAGTTCCTCTGGGAGTTCCAAATCTTCGTCACCCACGTCCCAACCTCCATCATCACACGCGTCTTCCATTATTTCTTCACCATCGTCCTGATGATTAAATATATAATAATAATAGTATTTGTAGAAATTATTTTTATTTAAACTGTAGAGAAGTGAAGAACTGTAGAAAATGTCAAAAGATACAAAATCGACCATTATTTTATTTCATATTGTAGAGAATACAAATCAATTTTAGAAATTGTAAAAACCTTCTGATAATACATATATATCTATAGTTATCTCTGCTGAAAATGAGCCAAATAGGTTATTCACCTTGTCCGGCAGTACGTCGTCGTCGTCGCCCCACGCGCCGGCCGCCTCCAGTGGCTCCTCGGAGGCGCCAGCGGCCGCGCCCGCCACGCCCACCTCCGCGCCTGCAGCGCCCCCCGCGCGCGCACCTCCCGCCACCTCGAAGAAACTCCTGGGGAATTTAAATATTATATGAAAATGTAAAGTCATAAAGTCCTAAATAGAATTGATAGATTTCTTGTTTTGATAGATAGATGTGTTATATACAAGTATAAAATACAGGATAGGAATAAAATACACTTTTCATATTAGCTCAGCACAATTTTTTTTTTAAATGTTATAATATTTAATAAATAACTTTTATCACACATATTTTCCAGATAATACAGGTAATCAACGCTCTTATATAATAATATTCTCTACTTGAGAATGTTTCAACGCAAGGTTCCCACTCCCTACCCTGCTATATGCGTAATACAGCGTGAAAATGAAAAAAAAAAAGAAAGATAACTCACTTAGAAACAGCCAACAAAGGCCAATTAGGCTGAGCTTTCTGCACAGGCAGCGGGGGACACAGAAACTGGGCGTTTGGATTTGCCTTTGGTATCGGTAGGTTAGCTGCTTCTAATGCAGCTTTTAGTTCTTCAGCTTCTTTGATTTGCTTGTGGTTTATTGCTGTTAAGTAGGCTAGGGATAGCTGGAAAAAGAAAAGAATGTTAATATGATACAAATACATGTTTTTAGCTTCATTTTATATCGCACCTAGCAGAGTACGCAAAGGGAACCTGGGAACCTAGTGTTAAGAGACTTCGTTCCTCATTAGGACACCTATGTTGCCTACTTTCCACCGAATTCTGGAGGCATTGCGTGTTGAGTGACGGGACTCAACGCCGCGCTTTGCTTTGACACCAGAACGAAGAAATGAAAATATACTTTTAAATAAATATTTTATCTCTTCAAGTAGGGCTTGAACCAGTCGCGATTACGCCCGTGTGCTCCTACGACACGACTAGTTTCACAAAAATTATTTCTATGATACATCAAGATTTATATGTCAATTGAGGTTAATTACCTGTCCAGCATTTTTCAAGAGCCTGATCCTCTCGTTGACATCACCCAATAACAAGGCACCCTGGAACTGTGACGAGACATCCTTCCTTATTTCAGCTATTTTCATCATTTTGCGCAATTTATCCAAATTACCAGTTATCAAGTACAGGAATGATAGTTTGTCAAAGTTCTTTGTACGTTGGTAGCACATTTCTACAATCTGTAAATTAAATTGTTTCTTTATTAAATACTACACTGGCACGCAGCTACGCTCGCCTAAATTATAGGTTGAAGAAGAAATTGAACTTGGAACCATCACCAAGTTACAAATATACATAAAAACAATATAATAAACCTACTTGATGATTTCCAGTCGACAAAGCAGCTTGAGCCAACTGGTCCCAAGCGTCAGGCTCGTCCAAGCTCTTGGCGGCTTCTAATGCCACTTCGATGTTACCACATTGTAGCGCTAAGGAAAGGCGCGTGCGAGCGTCCTTTACGAAGTGTAGAGCTACTTCCGGATAACCTGTGTAATGAATCAAAAGAGATATGTGTAATATCACGTAATATTATACAACCTGTTTATTATTTTTATTACTTATTATAAATCAATGTTAAAGGTTCCAAATCGTAAATTTTTGTTTTGAATAAGAGAAACAGAAGCTATTATATGACATCATACAGTGTTGTACACAAAATGTCAATTAATCATGAATTTACCAATATCAGAACATTTATTGATAAGATCAATTGACGCCACACAACATGTTATCCAGCATTTCCATTAAATTCGAACAAAATTCGAAAAAATAACATTTTAATGTACATTTCGGCAATTATCCATTGAATAAACCAAAAAGGGACATTTTTTAAATCAGAAAAACATAATTGCATAACTCACCTTTCTCTTGCAAGTAGGAAATAATACTCTGCCCCACAAGCTTCGCTGTACGCACCATATGCAGCACTTGATCATATTGACGTGTTAGAAGCGCCAATTTGAATCTGTAAGAATATATAATATGCAAACGTGAAGTAGTTTATAAGCTACCTTTCTGGGTATAACAATCGTTTTTAGGGCAGCGTTCGCTAGATATGCAGAAGATATCTTAATTTGAATATTTATTAACTTATTTAACTTTTTAAGCTTTTAATTTATTTAAGCTTGAACAAGTAGTTTAAAAATGAATTTTGAATTATTCATTTTTTTAATTATCCATATTAATATTTACTGCTGGTTTAATAGCATGTTTGGTTACATTAGATTACATCTTGCTACACTTTCGACTACGGCCACACACTCGTCCACACTATGACACATTCAATCGTCGTACCTGTACTCCGTGGGGTCGATGCTGAGCACTTTGGGCCTGGCTTCACGATCGAGGCACACGACGCGCGCGCCCGCCTCAGTGGCCAGCACCTTGACCACGTATACCGGCACATCGAGTGTACGGATGATGCCGTAGTCACTGTTAAAGATGGAAATAAATATATTGAGCCCTTTTGTAATAAAGCAATAATATTTTTTATATAATTGTATTTAAAGTTAAAAAGTATTTTATAACTGAGGCCGTCGTGGCGACAGTTGTGGGTTAGATCCTTTCTGCTTTATCCCACCCTAACAGGGTAGGTAAAGACAGACTAGTATTGCGCCATTGCGTTCTACATATTTCCTCCAAATTCAATTAATGTCGCCATCGAATTAAAATAATTCATTTCTGCCAGAGAAAAGTTATAGAGTAAAACTCAACCATTTTACAGTTTACTCTATCCACTTCTGCATAAAGGCATAAGGAATTCAATTTAATACAGTAAAAATATCAAAATTTCCATTTTGACAGCCATCAACATACCCATCTTTACAACAATATTTGATATGATTTGCCGTTGTATAAATAAACACTGGCTGTGGTGTGGAATCGTCGAAGGCGCCGGACTTCACTCTAGCTCCTTCTGTGATAGAACATAACTGTTCCAATTTCTTAGTGCAAATGGTAACTGTGTGCTTGCCGAGGAGGGCCACTAGCGACATATCCGCATTCCATATGGCGTAGCGGCATTTTGATACTTTCACCTAAACAAAATGTTTTTGTTATGATTAATCAATCAACATAACTTAGCATTTATTTAAATTTTACTTTTAGAGCGTTAATAATCAAATTACACCATTTCATTCCTACACAAAACAGAAATAAATTAAAAGTTAGACGACTATATTATACGAGGGGCAAATAGTTCAAGTAGATAAGTTATGACTTTGATAAAGATATGTCGTCACATTTAGCACGGATGGACAGCGTACGCGAAGTTACGAGGAAAAAAACTACTTCATTATTTGAAGAAAAAGGATCCTACTGCTAATCCTACTTTAGGTGATAAAATTAGAAGTATGGATATCTGTATATACTAACACTAGCAACAGTCCGCTTCTGTTGCACGTCCAGCAGCTGCACAGCGTCGGTCTCGCGCAGTAGCAGCATGCCGGTGCCGGCGTACATGATCTCCTCGCACGTGGGCGTCGCTATCTTCTTGGACACTTCGTTTTTAAGGTTCTTTATTACTAGCTGAAAATTTTAAATTGTAATTAATTGTATTGTTTAGATGTACATCTTAGTCATCATACATAATATAATGTAAGAAATTGAGATTTACTAAACTATTTGTTTTATAAAAATGACATGGCAAGTCAAAAATAAAACCACTAAATTAAGAGCAACAATTAATAAATTCAAAAGCCTATACACAATAAAATACCTGATTATTCTTCTCCAAAGCTGCAAATCTATTCCTGGCGACCCACACAGCGGAAGCAGCGTGTCCTCTCAGAGGTTCACTGGTAGTGGTGGAGGGCGAGTCGTCCCGCGGGGCGGTGTACAGCTCGTACGTGTTTGTGTCACCAGACCGCCATGTCACTAGGACGCACCACTCAGCGTGGTTTAGAGACATGCTGAAGGAGAAATAATAACATACCTATTATAAGGTAGGCGTTGAATTCCGTCGCTTAATTCATTCAGCGTCATTAAATCACTCGCTCGTGAAGAAAAGTAATAATATTTAATATATAAATATCTTAAAAAATGGGTAAAAAATTGAGAACAGAGTGTGCCCAAATAGGGTCTAGCTATAGGACTTCTAATAAAGATTTGAACAGAAATATCGGTATTGCGGGATTATTTTAAATAGGAGAGGGAAAAGTATGCTCACGATAGTTCTTGTGCATAGTTTTTGCAATAGTATTGCATGCGCGACAAAGAGGTTCCGTCGATAAATCCGATTTAGATCTAACTTTGCAACAGCAGTTGTTTTTAAGTATATCGTCAGCATGTAATATACATTGGCTATCATCATAAGCCATGTTTTTTGACAAGTCTGATGGCTCAGACCAAATTTCTAATATTGCATACCTATATCATAAAGGTGATAAAGAAAGAAATATATATAGATATCAATATGTAATAATTTACCTGTAAGGCTGATGACGTCCACCACCCTTGATTTGCATGACAGGCGCGTCTCTATTGGTCAACATATCCAATTTACGCAATTGTCTAAAACAATATTAAAATTAAATAAGTAAACAAAATAAAATTGGCACCGCCAAATAAAATAAAATTGCTTGTAGTTAGATGGCAAACTAACTAACTAACTAACTAACTAACGCAGCGCTTTGTTTTGTCACCAGAGCGAGGACCCACGACCCACGACCATCGCATTGACAGTCAGACACTGTACCATTTCGCCCCGACGGTCTCGATTTTTTTAATATTATTATGTAAAAAGAGTCTCAACTTCTTACCTATCTTTAATATAAAAGAGCATATTATTATGTAATGCATATGCAGGCCTTTCTCTTTGAAGTTTGAACAAAATCATTCCAGCATCGTGTCCAGCCGCAAATAAATTGAGCGTTGGGTGTGAAGACAATACCCAATATCTGTAAATTAAATAAAATATAAATGATTAATAATTACTTTTGTAATAGGTTTTTTTTATCTTTTCGCAGTATCCCGCTTATAGCAAGGCAGAGGGAACTTAGTGTTAAGACACTCCATTTCCCATTTTTCGCTCAATTTTCGAAATATTAAGTGCTAAGTAGGGAAACTCGACGCCGCGCTTTGTGTTATTACCAAAGCGAGGCAATGTAAGTATTATATTTCAAAGTGTTTCTAAAAGCATAGTATAGTTAAGAATAATCTTAAAGTTACAATACAGCCAACAAATCGGGGCCACACTTTTTTCTTATTTTTGCTTATTTAATTCCACAGAGAAAAAATACACAGAAGATAAAAAAAAACGAACTCCAGAGCGGACACGACTCGTCCATCTTAATGTACTAAAATGAAAAAGTTACCTTTCATGTTCCCTCCTAAAAGTGTGTAAACATGTTCTCTTAGTCATATCCCAGACTCTAATAGATTTATCTTCACTATTAGACAGTATTAACTCATGGCGAGCGTGGAACAGGGCACACGACACATTGTTGTAGTGGCCACGGCATGTGTCTACTTCCCAGGCCTAAAGTATACAGTATAAAAGAATATTACTTCACAGTGATATATGGACAGATGTTTTAAAGTTCGCAAAAAAAAAATCATTGTAGTTAGAAATAGAAAATTTTACTAACTGATAAAGGTTTATATTAAATGCCTACAATCGTCTAGTCTATGTGGGCGAAGCCTAGAACGAAACACTGTTTATACAAACAAAAACTTTTTAAAGTTGATCTATAAAAAATAATATATTGTTTGAAAAACAAGTTTAAAACTTATTTGTCTGAAATTTTGCCATATCTAGATTGTGCATGTTTGTACATTACAAGTGCTATGTTCCAATATGGAATCCAAATACTTGTAATTCTAACTAAATCATACATTCTTATCAAGCCATGTCGAAATTCTTATACGCTTATTATTTATGATATTTGCATCTATAGAAAATTCCGGTCCACTACCCAAATAATATTTTACCCAAATAGAAAATCTTATAAGAAATTCAATTTCAATACCTTAGCATCATTCATTCTCCATAGTTTCACTTGACGATCATCAGCAGCTGACACTATGAGTGGTAAATTTGGATGGAATGCCGCCCAGTTGACACCACGGTCATGGCCTTCTAGTACATGCTTTACTGCTGCGTCGGCCTGATAAAGGTATAAGGGATTAATTCTAAATTATAATTAAAAAATAAACTTAAAAATACCTCTTTTTTATTTATTGTACTCTTTATATGTAAAAGTTTACTTATATTAAAGTACTACTAAACGAATTGAGATAAAACTTTGCAGTACTATATCTTACATATCAGAATAACATATAGTCTACATCTACAATTGATGTAAAGTTTTTTGTATAATTTAAGTATAATATAACAATAAGTTGAAGCGGGCGACCCTTGGGTGGGTCAGCAGTAACATCATATTTAGTTATTACATAATTCAATTAACATTTCTTCAATATAAAAAATATGTTTTTGATGTGGCATAGTGCAGAAGATATAGAGAACCTAATATAAGTACATTCCATATGGGAACCTTGTTTATTAAATGGTGGAACATTTTGTCACCATTTTTAATATAATAGTAATATTGTGTTCCTTTTCAATATTTATTTACATTAACACAAAAGAAAATACTTGAAAAAGTGATTGAAAATTAAACCTGTTTAACTTTTCAATTTATATTTTTGTATTAGGCCAAATTTTAATTAATGTTGAATTGATTGAAAGCAAAACACTATGCAATATAATAATATTTAATTGAATCCAACCAGGAAAAATAAAAATAGTGTAAGCATAAACTTATATAGAAATTAAGCCCACATTGGGTGCCATTACATGCACAATTAAACAAAAAAAAATCAGCTTCATGCTGTATCCCGCACATAGCAGGGTAGGCAGAGGGAACCTAGTGTTAAGACACTCCATACCCTACTTTCTGCCGAATTCTGGAAGCATTGCGTGTTAAGTCGCAGAACTCAACGCCGCGCTATGCCTCGATACCAGAGTGAAGAAATGAAAATATAAACGTAAATAAATATTAGACTTCCTCGAGCGGGGGGTCGAAACACACAACCGTCGCGTTGCAGTCACACCCTAGTGCCGCTGCGGCCTCACAATTAAACACTTTCCGATTTCACAATATAAAAAAATATGAATATATTTAATACTTCATATTACAAAATAACCCATACAAGATCTTCATATATATAAAATAATTAAAATTGCTACTAGTGATACTGATAAGGCAAAATATTTAATATCTATTGCTTTTCTATATAACTTTATCATCATGCATAACATGCCAAGCTAATTACACCAATTATAACAGAATTTGCAGAGAGAACCTAGTAACAAGACACTCTGTACTCCATTGTTTGTTCAAATTCGAGACATTGTGTCGATAGGAGAAACTCAGTACCAGTTAATTTTGTTTGGAATTAACTGAATTCCTTTGGGTGCTGTACCACAATGACAAAACTAAACTAACCACAATTATTTTTTACTAAGTCCAAACAACCTTTACAAAATATATTTCGAAAATTCTAAAACACAATAAAAATATATCTACACTATCACATTTCTGTGTGACAAATGATACAACAAAGTGATTATGTGATGGATCCTAAATTTCCTGACATCACTCACATTGGTAAATAGAATAAGTTTAATAATTTGTATCACATGTGACATCACAAATGGTCATATTTATGTGACCCTATCACATATTTTTGAACCCCTGTTGCAAAGAGGAAATGAAATTACAAATAACAGCTAATCTAATCTAAAACTACATTAACTAGAACTAGAAAAAAAACAAACACATGCCATAATTACCATTACCTGTCCGAACAAGTCAGTCGCTTGAGGGTTTCTTAGATGCTCTGCTAAGCCGCTAGGACCTGGAGCCACACTCTTCTTACGGAGACCTGAGAAGTCCCAAACCCTCACTGATTGATCCAAAGAAGCTGACACTAAAAGATCTTCTGTAGGATGAAACTGAGCGCACATGACATAGTGATTGTGACCGGTTAGCACACTGATGCATTGACGTGATTGCCAGTTCCATATTCTTATTGTCTGTTGAAAAAATAATTATTTACCTACAATATCCTTTTTACAATATTATTGTGTATATTAACCCAGCAGGAGTGTGGTTGTGTGTGGGATACCTAGAGGTTTTTTGTAGACATAGATGATTTTATGTGATGCTTATGTATAAATATATAATTTTTTTAATTGATTTCACCTTACTCAATGTAATTCTTTTCTCCACACTTAATTTTTGGGGCTTAATTTTTGTGGGTTAATTTACAAAAAAATTTAAGAAATATATTCTTTTTTACATTATATCTTCACTATTATAGTTGCTTTTCGAGTCATTTTTAATTTGAGATACTTTTAATATAATGATGTAATACCTGATCATCAGATGCACTCAAAATCCATGGATATTCATGATGGAAGAATGTTGTTCGAATGTAGTCTAAATGTCCCAATAATGTAAAAAGACATCTTCTTTGCTTATAATTCCATATCTATAAAGAATATTAGAACAGATTAGCATATTTAAATGGTTTTTTTTTAAACTTATTTCATAGCAACATGTTTACATTACAGAACAGAAAGCTAGTGAAAAACCATTCTTGTTACTTTTATGTTGTACATTTATTTACCACCACATTTATGTTGTAAATATAAACATTACTTAAAATGGAATTTGAACCCACAACATTCATGTGCAATCAGACACGTTTCAATAAAGCCACGAAAGCGCGTTTTTGAACTATTGGGTTCTTATTTAATCATAAATTATAGAAACATGCTACAACAATGTATGTAGTAGATTGTAAAACTATACCTTTATTTTGTAATCGTCTCCACCAGATACAAATAGAGGTTGTTGAATATGAAAACATATTCCACGTACAGGGCCGTCATGTTCATCAAATTTCTCTAATAGTGTACACATACGATAATCCCAAAGCTGGATAACTCCATTATGGAGACTGGCCAAAACCCAGGGTCTCTTCGCATGAAAGGATATACCTTTGACTCTTGCTGACTTAGTCTCAAATTTGGTCAGCATTATGGAATATTTTTCGGGATAAAACGCAGTATTTTCTTTATAATTTCACTTTAAATAAAACTAAACGCAAAGAACATCGACATCTCAACTGTCAAACCGGCTGACGTGACACGTCTGAAGTAGTGATGATTAGTTAATCATAGATAACAGTCAAAATTTGGTGAAACCATTTTAACATTTTGTAATGAATACAAATAACTTTTTATATTGGTATATTTTTTGCACAAAAGACAATAAATAATATTTTTATAGAAAGAAAGAAATCAAAGAAAAAAAACAAATAAAAGTAAAAACGTCGTAAATCCTGAATTATACAATTTACATATAGTTTCATAATTCATTTATCGTCTGTGTGTACTAAGAACTACCACCAAAACAACGTCAATTTTTGTAAACCATAATAATTATAACCTATTTGTAGTAACTACAAAATATCTTTTATGTTCATATAAAGAAATGTTTACAATAACAAGTAAACTTTCATAGTAGTACTTGTTAATAATTGTGAATGATTAACAGATATTGTTATTTATACGTGAAAAATTTTATTATAAAAAGATTTAAATCACCTGCAGCAATATGAATGAAGAAACAGAAAATGAAATGAGTAAGATATGTATTCCAGGAATGAGACTGAGTCCATCAGACAAAGAACATATATCTGGTCCAGGGACATACGAGTTAAAAGGCTACATATATGCATCTTTGGCGGGAGTTCTAAAAATGGAAGAGGATCATGATACAAAGGTGGTTATTGTTACATATTGAAACTTTTTAAATGAAACTATTTTAGGCTTATTCATTCTGTATAGTTTGGTTTTCCAAAACTTGATGTTTCAAACACTTTACAAAGGTCTTACACGTATGACTGTGCCCTACTGTAAATATATTTTGGAATACCAAAGTATACACAATTGTGTTAAAATCAAGAATTTGAAAGATTATTTACGCCTTAAACTATTAAAATTTAAAACTTTATTTTCATTTGTCATGATTTTTAATATTTATGATTCTAGGCAACAAGAATATGTGTGGACAGCCCTAGAACACCCAGTGTACTACCTATGAACGGTGATATAGTAACAGCAAAAGTAACAGTAGTAAATTCCAGACAAGTAAATTGTGTAATATTATGTGTAGGCCCATCAGTGCTAGTGCGACCTTATAGAGGTATATTGAAAAAGGAAGATATCAAATGTACCGATAAGGACAGAATAGATCCCTACAAATGCTTCAGGCCTGGGGATATAATATTGGCAAGAGTTGTATCCTTTTTAAAAAGAGTATTGAAGATACATTATGTATTTTTAAGAGCTTCACACTGTACCTTTTTCCCCATACTCTGTTAGTTTTTGAGATAATTATTGTATGTTGAGTGGCAAGTGAAAATTGAGCCGACAAATACCATGCTTACTAGTGATGCTGTGCATCTGCATCATTATGATTAAACTTTATCTTATTTTTGAATATCTTTTTTATGTATGTTGAATTGTTTTCTTAATTACTATACAGCTACCTATGACAGAAATCCATTGGTACCATCTTTCAACTGCTGAAAATGAGCTTGGTGTTGCTATAGCAACTGCAGAGGGTTCTCCGCAAGGTATCAGTATGGTACCAATAAGTTGGTCTGAAATGCAATGTCCAAAAACTCGCACAAAAGAACCAAGAAAAGTTGCTAGAATAATACCAGAAGATATTAATCAAAAACTATTTACAGCAAAAGAAAAGGAAGAAAAACCTCCAAATGGACAATAAAAGTTTTCTCTAAACATCATACTATTTTATTTTTGCTAAACGTTTTCTTCAATTTTTTTTATATAAATATTTTATAAAAATATTTTATGTTTTTAAATACAAAAATAAAATTGGGATAAGGATCCACACCATCGATTGCTATGGTGCATTATATGCAACTGTCTTCCATAATACTTCTTCATACATCTGGGTATAATGTTAGTAGTTTTGTAATAACCTTTAAATCTAATATTATAGGTACAATGATAGTACCACTTGGTTGTGATCTCGTGAGCCAAGTACAAATATTAAACAAACAACATCAAAACGGCTCTATTTGTTCAATAGTAGTAAATGAGTTCAATTAGAATATCTTTATATTTAGTTAGACTTTATTTTCACTTTGGCGACGAAAAACTACGAATGGAAGAAATTAAATAGTTATATACAATATATAATTTCTATTAAAATTTCAATTTATAGATACAATAAACTACCTACTCTATAAAACTATCATTCTTGTATAAGTTGTGTCGATAATATTAAAATTAATTAATTTTGGACATATAGGTATCCCATTTCTGTTAACGACTAAACTATATGACTGTATACTAAGCCGGAAAGCAGTTCTGAGTACTAAATAGAAATTTGTTATGGGTAGTGTCTATAAATATCAATAGTAATTAGTGTGCTACTAATTTTACCAATTAAACATCGATTTAAAAATAAACTGATAACAAAGATCATTCGATTTCCTTATCAACTGTCAAACGTCAGTGTCAATGTCACTTTGCACTGTAGTTGTGTACAGTATAATTTCTACTTTTTCTTAATTTTTATTCTATTTTTGGGCCCTCCTCCAGTGTTATAAGATACTACCAATACTTAATAGTTAAAGTTTTGAACATTTATTTTGTAATGACAAATCCAAATCATTCCAATAGATCCGTTCAAGTTTGTAGATTAATCTTATATCGTTATCAGAAAACTTGTGTACACAAGAAGCACCTTTAGATGCAGTGTTATCAAGTAGTCCGTTGAGTTAAGACATAAGACGATTACACTTATGAAAAATGAAGTTTGCGGAGCACCTAAGTGCCCATATCACGCCAGAGTGGCGTAAACAATATATTAATTATGAGGTTAGTTAAATTCTGTTTACCGATTACAATCGCTTTAATATATGTATATTACCTTTAACTAACTAATAAATTATTTCAGTGGGCTATAGTTTAATTTTTTGATTAAAAATACTATTATAATAATAGTAGTTTATATTTTAAAATTAAAATACTATTTATCTTAAGTCACATTGTATGCAAATTTTAAGTCACATGAGCTTTGTACAATTGTCACTTAAAATGAATTGAGATATTTATAGATAAATCAGTATTATTGAGATTGCCTTATTGTATATCCATAACAATAAAGACTAAATTATGTTATTTATAAAAATACCTTTACAATGTACACTTTATATAGCCAATTTAAGTACATATTTAATTCTGATTAAAGTAATGATTTGAAAAAAATAAATTACTTATATTATTTTGAATATTTCGTAAATATTAAT
>JAEBDU010013206.1:0-76538 GCA_016802625.1 Heliconius numata
CAGTGGTATCAATCAATAAAGTGTTGGAACCGAATGGTTGTTTCTATAATTAACCTGAAGAAGCTTTTAATATCCACTTACATATGATGATGCTAATCAATAAATGGGAAAATACCTTAACGAACATTAATACTCCGATGATCAATTTGAATGAAACGTTTAAGATGAACACAAAATTTACGAACTTAAGCACGATAATATCTTTACAAAAGACATATAAGGTACCATAGGTAATTAACGACCGCCTAACTTTTATAGAAACAGGGTCCCTATGACGTACTGTTCGTAACTGACATAGTATATTGGTGACACCACCACCGCGCATCTTATCACGCTCCTATAGGTTAATTTTTTCTGTTCCTGAAGTTTAACGTATCTGACACGACATTATCTATCATTTTTATAATTCTGGCGTTATTGCACAGAGGGTGTTAAATGCCTTATTTAATTTAAACTTCAAGGGATTATAAAATTATTAAATATATTCATTAACAGCTGTAAAAAAAATATTATACTTATTTAAATTTTTAATATTTTTTATTTTTAAATTATACACAATATAAACGCAACGGTTGTGGATACGTTGCCAACTCGGAGAAATGTAATGTGGGGAACGAAGTAGGTATTTTCACATTAGGTTCTCTCTGCCTACCCTGCTTGCTACCCTGAGATAAAGCTTGAAACTAAAAATATATATATGAAATTGTTACTGACGGTAACAAGTTCTTACGTACGATTTTAAAATTACACTTGAACATAATGACTACAAATTAATATTTTTATACATACAGCGGGGTATGAAGAGGAAACGCAGTGTTAAGACACCCCCTTCGTCCACCCAATTTTTGCAAATCTAACGCCGCATTATGTCAAAATATTAATTTAAATAGTTATTATTAAATAGTTGTAACTATTTCAATATAACCAATATCAAATATTGTACAAAAATGACCAAAAACAAAACATTGACGTAGCCAATAAAATGAATAGCAAAAATGTAGATTAATTAATAATATCCCGCCGAGTGACGTATACGAAAACATACATATATAGATGTATGAGTCATACAAAAATCTCTTCTAAGTACTATATGCATACATATGTATGTATATAAGTATATATTCTATAGAACTTAAGCCTCTCACACATATAACATTGCAAGGTCCGGTCTGGTGGTGAGCAGTCGTTTCGTTAGCATGAAACTCGTTCAGTGCGTTGTATTTATAGTTGTAACGTTATCGTGTCTCGTCTTTGGTCAAGGTAAGTCATTATATAGAAGTTGATGTATGGTTCGTTCGTTAAATTATAAGAAAATATGAGTAATAAAAAAGTAGTTTAAGTCTAAGCGCGGCGTTCAGCTCCGCCAATCAACTTGCAATGTCTCTAAAATCGGGCGGAGCTCTGCCTACAGGAGAACCCTCTCTCTAGCAGGGTATATGCGGGATTCATTTTTATAATTTAGCTTGTTTTTACATACATATATAAGATGTTATAACTGGTTTTGATATCACAATAACATAACACACAAGCAAGCGTAAACTTGAATCGTGCAATAACTGTTCCGTATAAATTTTCACGGTCAGTTCGTTCAAGTTCAATATACTTTACTTTATAACAGTAAAAAAAAATATTTGTTATTGTCACTTACTATGGTCACAAATCAATTAATATTCAATTAAGCAGCTTCCCATACAGCAGGGTAGGCAGAGAGAACGTAGTGTCAAGACATTCTGTTTTCCACTTTTCGCTTGCTTTTAAGACACGCGTGTTATGTGGCAGAATTCGACGCCACGATTTTTCTTGTCAAAGTAACGCAATGAAATTCTTTTTACCCAAGTGAGATTCGAACCAACCAATCGTGGCGTCTCTCTGCGAGATTTAATATGTAATCGGCGACTTCGACTGTTAAATTCGGATGTCTTGTACGGCAGTAAAGTATATATATTTTGTTTAAAACAAAATATTATTACAGCAAGATATATTTAAAATTGTATAGTTCACGAATTAGGGGTTATCTTACTGTACCTACTCATAATATTGTAGTAGATATGTGTATTTTCATTTCCTACTACTGTTTTAATCAATGAAGATAAATAATACTATAAAATAATTTAATTTAGGTAATTCTAATATAAAAAACTCTTGCGTTTCAAACGAAATACTTACTATTATTCGGACTAACTACGAGTAGGTACCTACGTACTTTTTGCTTTGATGCCAGAGTGAAGAAATGAAAATATTAAAAAATTAATTCCCCTGAGTAGTAATAGAGTCCGCAACCCTCGCAACGTAATTTTATTGTGCTCTCTTATAGCTATAAAAGATAATTACGAAGCTAATTGAGCCTAGATTTCTATTTGTCTAAAATAATTTCAATTCAAATTCAATTTCAAAATTCAGATAAAGTATATAAATGTGTATAGTAAATTCCGTAATTATATATAGTTAAAAATTGTACATATAATACATAATATTCTGTGAATTATAATATTTATTATTGTTTTAAAGGTAAATAATAAACATACAGTATAATAAACAAACTGAATCATTTGAAGTTGAACTAAATTATCAAAGGGAGAGCGGGGCAAAGCGGATATTTTCCATTTTTTTAATATTTATCGTTATTTAAAACTCATATGTCACTGGCTGAGAAAATCACTAATTGGTAGCTCATGCAAGTTGATATCAGAAATTTACATTTAACTAGGCCTCGGGTAGTATAAGGAATTTAACGTTTTATAAAGGAAATTACTAAATATTAAAAAAAAGTGTTGCAATGGTCACAAAGTACAGATAAACGAAATTGCGCGCAATACGTATAATGTATTACTAATTCTTATATATAGATACTTTTCTATAACACAAAAGTAGTTCTTCCTCAAAATCGTGGTAAATAGTTGATAGCTAGCATTATGACGAATGTAAGCCTTTGATGACGAAATCACAGTCAATGGCACAATGAATCAATAATTATATTGAGAAGTCGGGGCAGGCCGCTTACCTACGTACAAAATAATAAAATGTCATAAGATATTATACATGTATTTCACATTTTATAAACTTACACCATATTACACCGAAGACGGATTATTTATTGAATAACTACGAAATATTGTCGTTCTCTCTTTATAATTTTTCCGACAGATGGGTAGGCCTCTGTGTCTGGCGTTTGTGTTTTACAAATTCATCTTTATTAGATAATATAATATATTTTATATATAATAAAAATATATTTTAGATTTTCCATCAAACTTGCGATATTTCTAAAATAGACATAATAATGTTAAACGCAGGACATAATCTTCTTGTTTCTTTCCCTCTTGTCTCTTTTTCCCAGACCTACTCACAAAAAAGTGTAACATATGTAAATATAAGAAATACACTTCTTTCATTAGTAAAATTTCCATTCTGAAGAGCTTAAATGCATATTATAATTATTATTATGTAGAATAATAGTACTCACACAATATTTTTCAAATAAAATTTTCCAATAAATCTAATATTTTTCAAATATTTTTTGCCCCACTTCCAGAATCATGCATTACACCAACAGGTATGGATGGTGTCTGTATATTGATAAAGGATTGTAAGGCTCTCAGAGATAAAATAAAGAAAACAGCAGAAGAAAGGGAGACAATAAGGCAATGGCAATGTGGTTTTGAAGGGGAGGTGTCTAAGGCAAGTTTAATTAATATATTTTAATAATTTCTTTAGTTCTGCGACATATCTATAAAATATATGTAATCGATCGCTGTCTATATTTGGAATAAATATGAGAAAATCTTTAATTGGGGACATTGTTCAATGTAAAAGATTAAATGTTTGCCCTTTTGCCTGTGTATTTGTACACGCTAATCTTAGAAACGGCTTCACTGATTTGAATGCAGTTTTCACTAAAATATTTTATAACCTTCTCTAGTGTTTTGTTTTATGTCAATCGGGTCATAAATTCATGTTCCACGTGTCTATTTTATAAAGTTTGGTCATTTAAGCACATAAGTAAATGAATCTATGTGATTAAGGAAAATCTGGTTTAAATTACCAATTTATTTGCATCCTGATAATAACAATTATTATTCATAATTAAAATTCAACCCTTACTACGATCAAACTTTGGGACAAATTAAAATATTAATTGGTTCTTTCCCTGGTCAGATGAACATTTTTTTTATTAAGACTACAAAATAATGAATAGGAACATGTCTTAAATAAAAATTATTCTCTATCTCTGACATTAAAACTTTTCTGTCTACGCTCTAATTTCTAATATTACGGGTCTTTAATATTGAAAAGCATTCAAACGTTTTTTTATTACAGGTATGCTGTCAATCTGTCACACCTCTCATTAGCATTCTTTCTACTACCACAAGTACCACCACAACTACCACTACCACTGCTACCACTACCAAAGAACCTCCAAAACCTACGGAGGACACACGTTGTGTTACCAGATTTGGAACAATTGGTAGTTGCATTCGAATTCAAGAATGCCCAAAGCTTCTCATGATGATGGCAAGCACCACTAAGAAAAACTTAGATTTTATACAGCGATCAAGGTAAATTATAGACAGAGTCATTACATACAGACTTCTTTTAAATGTTCCTTCCGAACCGTAGAGCTGAGTTTACTCTATGAGAGCCAGATAAACTGATGGGTGGTGGAACTAAACGCCGCGCTTTGTCTTATCAAACTGTGAAAACGAAATATTTTAAATATGAACTTTCCCCCGAGAAATAATTGTGCACGTAATTTTATCAACTAGTTACTTGTTGGATTGGATGGGGAAACAACGTTGAAAAATTATTACCAGTACACAATAGAAAGAAAAAAACTAAGTAGCAATTATATAACAGGATTTTGCTAAGACTAACGAGTTAGTTATGGCTTAAAATGATAGTCTTTTTTTAAAAAATATTATATTGGAAGTATGTACGTACCTACTGTGTAGCAAGTCACATTTTTGGTTCTCATAGCAAATATTGTAAACGCTTATTAAATTTTACAACGACAAAGAGCGTGCTGTTGGGTTCCGCTATTAATTGTTGAATGTCTATAACATGAATGGAAAATATAATCCTAGTATTTTAGTGTTAAGATTTCTATGCCTATACTGCGGTAATTCAGGAAATGCGTATCGAAAAGTAACTATTTAATTCTAACTAAAATTTAAACGTTTACATATATGATACAGGTGTCCTGGTCGGGGTTTAAGCGTGTGTTGCGATGAGATTGGTCCACGGACCAACATTCAAATTTGTCCTAATTCGGTAACGCCTCCTGCACCTGACACAAGCTGCTGTGGTGTAGAGAGCCCTTCAGGGAACAAAATTATAGGTGTGTCTAATTGTATTCATTATAACACCCCGCCAATTGAATCTGCTACGTTTACTATGTTATAGTAATATATTTCCTAATCTTACTTAATATATACTACTTCATAATTTAATTTATTTTATCTTAATGCTTTAATATACCTTATTTTATTATAACCTAATATGTAATTGACAGGTGGAACACAAACATCTATAGACCAATATCCGTGGTTAGTTCTCATAGAATACAACAGACCCTACAGTTGCGGAGGTACCCTTATAAGCAGTCAGTACGTTCTGACCGCGGCACACTGTCTTGTCACATCAGATCAAAAACCTAGAGGAGCGTAAGTATTGCATATAAATATATTAGCGATTTTAAGAGTAAGTAGTCCACAAATGCGTACGCGTGCGCAAAATTTCGTACTTTCTAATTTAGAATTGTAAATTTCTTTATATACTATACAATTCAATTATTCAATATTTAAGTGTATTTGCACTAATTTACTTCACACAGGAAATCAGTTATTCTTGGTGAATACAATACAACTAACAGCGGCCAGGACTGCGTAGAAGTCGAAGGCGGAGGAGAGGATTGCACAGATGGCACCACAACAATATTAATAGAAAAAATTATACCACACGAAAAGTATAATTCAGAAAAACATATTTTTCAAGCTAATGACATAGGATTGATTAAGTTGAAAGAAATGGCACCGTACACTGGTTAATATTTTAGTATACAAATTTCTTGTAAATGAAGATTATTAGCAACTAAATCTAAATTATTGAAATTAACTAAATTACGACCTTTAAAATACATTTGTTTTCATTCGTAAATTTTTTAAAAGTAATAATAATAAATTAATCTACATTAAAACTATAACAATAATAAACATTATCTTTCAGACTTCATTCGACCATTATGCTTGCCAACAACGGATATAACACAGAATCATCCAAGCAATTGGCGGTTACACATCGCGGGATGGGGAGCTATCAATGACTATGGCACCTCAAGCAATGTCAAACTACATGCAGACATACCTTATGTAGAACAACCAGTGAGTTTAACAACCAAAAAATATATTACTAACTTCTTCAAGTATTACTTGCTATATATACACTGCAACTTATAGATATTGCTAATTACAATAGCCAGATACAACAGTGTAACGAGTCATTTAGTTCTTCTTTAATTTAATATTATATAATTTCTTCATTTAATAGTTTCACAATTAACAATATGCCATATTATGTTCACAGCAATGCCGAGATCGTTACAAAACTAACGGCAATTCCTCAATATGGGACAAGCAAATGTGTGCTGGAGGTGAGGTTGGCAAGGACACCTGTAGAGGTGACTCTGGAGGACCTTTAATCAATGAATATGAACAGTTCCACGAAATTATTGGGATAATAAGCTATGGACCTACACAGTGCGGAGCTAAAGGCTGGCCTAGTATTTACACAAAAGTTTATGACTACCTAGAATGGATCAGAGTTAATATTGAAACTTAATTACCATCCTATCATTAACCGTCGTGACGCAGCGGCATGGCGTCTGACTTTAAACGCGATTGTGTGTTCAATTCCCACTTAGGGAATGAATTATTTTTATTTCCTCGCTCTAGTAGGGAGACAAAGCGGGGGGTTTAGTGCCGCCACGCAATACGCACACTTAACGGAGTGCCTTAACGCTAGATTTGACTGGCAAGACTGGCAAGCAAACTGAAATGCCATTCAAAAATTTGAATAAAATTGAAACTTCAAGCTTTTGTTAAAGCTTTGCCGGTATTATTAAGCTTTTAAATTTTTTGAAATCAGACAGTGACTGTTTTACTTGTATAGAAATAATAATAAATCTACTAGTCCCTCGACATAATATTATAAACGGAGTCAATCACTACTTACTTATTTTCATATCATATTTAAAATACCTAGGTCAATTCGCCCAAGCTCCTCTAAATTTTGATATGTCAAAATTCTTAATTGATTTAGTATTTCTTATTTGTAAATCTACGAGTAAAACTTTTTATTGATAAGTATTAGATTATTTTATTTATTAAGTTAGATAAGTTATAATTATATAAGTAACTATTAAACTGTAGTACTTAAATGTCGAGATGTAACAGGCCAGTCGTGGTGCAGGGATAAGAACGTGCATCTGTTAACGTGACAGGTTGTGGTTTCGATTCCCATTCGAGGAAGTAAAATATTTAATATTTCACTTAGGTGTCGAACAAAAACGCGGCGTTGAGTTTCGTCACTCAACTCCCTTTGCCTTCAGAATTCGGCGGAAAGGAGAAGAGAAGTGTCTCAATGGGAACGTACTGAACTTATGTGCACTATACAGCGTGAAGCTAAAAAAGGTTATAAATGTATATTTAATTATTAAGCTGCAGTACTTAAATGTATAGATGAGATGCAAAAATATCATTTTATGATATAATAAAATTGACATCATGGCCTTGAACGTTCACTTTTGCGATATTTGTACAATTTAAATTCAGATTTACCTGCTATAAATTTAAATTAGAAATATGCAAAATGCGCATTACCTATATAAATATAAAATAAGTTTGGTTATGGATCCAAATTCTATATGTTCTGTTTTTTTTATTGTTATGTTAACAAATACTAGTGTTGAAAAATACTAGAAATCTTAAAATAAATTAATACAGTCGTAAAATAGTAATAGTTTATGAATAATATATAAAATTAATATTATATGTAAAATTATAAACTATAAGACAGTCACCGAGTGAATCAATTTTGAAGTTAATACTTACATATACCTCAATATACCTCAAGGTAAGCGACCTTACTGAATTATACATACACATAAAACATATAAATAAAATATCGTCGCTTTCATAGCGTGGAAGGTCCGTGGTCAGTGCAGATTTTAGTAATAAAAATTAAGCTAAAAAAATTGAAAAAAAAAACAATAAAAAAAAGATTACTTGAAAGCTAAGCTATAGTAAAAGCTCCTGCGAAAATATATGAAAAACGAACGTTAGGGCTTAACTCTGTGTACCACCGAAGCGTCGATATATTATTGTAGCACCAGTCTGTATATTACACAATATTATAATAGCATTTGACCAGTATTTTTATAATTGTAAATATTATTTTTAATAATAAATTGCTCATCTTTTTACATTGTTTTTATTCAACACAAACCTATATTTAAGAGAGACTATGAAGTGCGTATTACGTACAATTAACATTACATTAATCGAATAATAACTCAAAATTATAATGTAAGACTCTTACTAGAAGCTAATTTATATATAAAAATAAATAAAAGTTAAATCACTGTGGTGCAGTTGCGACGTTACTAATACAATGGCGGCATATAAAGATTCAAATACCACTTTTAGATAAATAAAAACAGTATCAGGTCTGTCGTCGTGTAGGGGCACAAGTGTGTGTAAAAGAGCGAAGAAACAGTGAACGGGTCGCTAGTACCTAATAAAAAATAATTTTGATTTCGCTCTGATAAGAAAAAAGAACTTACGGAAACGTAACACGTTAACGTTTGCATAAATTACTAAAATATAGAATATTTTCGTTTGAAAACGACTTATCTATAGTTTTAACATTAAATTTTATAATTCTATTAATATGGAGCTAAAACTGAAAAGTATTCACAGAACACATCTCCATACCAAGTTTAAAGTGTGTAGTAGTTTCGGAGTAAAGAGGCTGTGACAGATATACAGACATGACAAATGTATAACGGTTCCGCTTTTGTCATTCTAGGGAACCCTAAAATGAAACTGTTATAACTGTCAAAAGAGAAATCCTGTATAAACGGTACATTTAATTGTTTTTTAATAGTGCAACCAATTTAGATGCTTTAGTTCCAAATTTATAGAATAAATTCTAATGTGCTAATGTTTAACTGTTTCGAGGCCCTTGTTATGCCGCGGCAAGTGGCGGAAAGTGGGGAACGGAGTGTCTTAACTTCTAACCCTTTGCCTGCTGCCTGTTATAAGCGTCGTTTTATCGTAATAAACAGACAATACTAGAATTATATTCTGACGTAATTCCTCATTTCTTTTACTAACATGATAACAACTAAATATTTACAAACGGGCAATATGTATATTAATTACATTATTCTTATAAAAATTATATTTTTGAAACTAGGAGGCTTTTTCAAAAGATGGGGTGGGGCTATCTAACCTGGTTTTACGCTATATTTATTACTAGCGACCAATAAACTTCCATTCTCTCCAACTTACATATTTATAATA
Organism: Heliconius numata; assembly: GCA_016802625.1. NCBI lineage: Eukaryota > Metazoa > Arthropoda > Insecta > Lepidoptera > Nymphalidae > Heliconius > Heliconius numata. The sequence continues at coordinate 9,579 of JAEBDU010013206.1, forward strand.
TTAGTGAGATTCCCTTTTTTGCCCTCAAGCAATAACGAACCTGCAATATCTGGCTAAATATACAAGACCGCTATAGAACCCGTAGTTTTTATTACTTATTATTTGAAAAAAATCAGTAAACAGACGCTCGCAAAACTCATCCGACAAGTTTTTTTTAAGGATCAACTCACAGATGATGTCGGAAATAAAAATATTATGACAGTAGATTATACATATTGCAAAGTAGTTTGTATTTGATAATTACTGTGATGGTTGTTAGTTTGATTAATACATTCGTAATATGTAAATTAAAATACTTGAGAACTACTAATAGTAAGAACCTATACATAACTTGCTAATAATAACTTATTTGCATTTCCTAGCTTTGATAAAAAGACAAAGCGCGGCGATGAGTTACGCCTCAACACGTACTATCTCGAAAATTCTTGAAACTAAGTTCCTACCTACTACTTAACCCTGCTATATGCGGAATAAAGTGTGACGCATTTTTTTTAATTTGAGCACTTAACAATTATTAAAAAACCCACTAATCATAAATAAATAAATATAAAAAAATATAACAAATTAAAACAGTAGAGTACAGATAAAGTAAAGCACAATTATATTTATCAAAGTGAGGATTCCCAGAGGCTAAATAAAGTATCGCCAGCACTTAGCAGTACACAGCGACTCTTCGCGGCGCACGGTCGTATTATTGTAATAAGATATATAAAAAAATAATGTTTATACAAAAACAATGATTTATCCGCTGTTTGTGTTCATTTCTACATATGTGTGCTTCGTTAGTGGACGTAAGTTGCAATTTTAGTGAATGGTTCTTAATAAGTTTTTTTCATTTATAGTGTTAAAAAGTATTAAGGTTATTATTAAACAATTACTTACTTGTCTATTTATAGTGATTATAGTAGTATATAAAGGTTATTATTAAATAAAATACGCGTATTGTTAACGGTTGGTGTGAAATAATGTTAGTTCTTTGATATTATCACACAGTTTATTACTAATAGTTTAGGAAAAGATAAGTAAAATACAAATAAACAAAATCAATGTAACAGACGCGTGCTAAGATATTGTGACGCTTAAATTTAAATATGTTTAAGGAAAACGAAATTTAATATTTGCACGTTATATACCAATATCTGTTTGGCACATAGTGATAAAATCGCAAAGAAGGCATTGAGAATTTAGTAATAGATTACTATTGTGCTATGAAATCCCTTAATTCTCAGCAAAATTTAAAGATTACCTATTAAAACCTTTCTATTAAACTTGCTATAATTGTACTTTAGGAGCTATTTCTAAATGATAACAGTAAAAACAACAATACCTACAAGGAACTGTCTGTATGTCGGTGAACTCGAAAAAATAACCTTGTAATATCACGATTTACTAATTCATCGTGCTCAAGAGACCCGCTGATGCATCTAGTAAAACACGTTCCATATGAATCAGCACTAATCATAACAAGAGGAGTCCTAGATTCATTTCTGAAACCTAGAACCAATTTAACTTGAATATTCTAGTATAAAATTATTCTGGTAATTGTGGGAAAGCTAATATAGTATAAATTTTAAAAACCTTATTTGGAGCTTTGAAATTTAAAGCACTTTGCATATACAAAATTTGCATATGAAAAAAATGTTTCGTTTAGGTAATATGGTGGTAGACATTACAAAGTATCAACTTAATTCTTACAACTGGAAGGGAGTACCTTTTTAATTATAAGATGTGAAAAGAAATAACTCCCGTTTGGATTGATTTGACCAATGCCCGATATAAGAATACTTTTTTTTATATGAAATAATTACAATTTATTTAAAATCAAGAACATCGAGGACCAAAAAGAACAAAAAAGTCAATTAAAGTTTTTTTTATCATTACTGTGAACGAAGCAAGCATTTGGAAACAATAAAAAAATATACAAAAAGCAAGATTTATATAGGCGTAATTTGAACATAATGCAAATCGTTGAAATGTTCCAATTTCGTACAAAGCTATCCTCAAGAGAGTTCTTATCAATTATTTTATTTTGTTATAGTGGGAAATACATTTTCAAATGTTTTTTGTAAAAACCTATGACGTCATAATTGTTGAAGTCGTTAAGAGGTAACAATTAATATAATAAGTATTTAATCTGATGGTGCAATTATATTGGGTAACGATTTTAATTTTAGAAGCTACAAAAGAAGAACATTTTTCTGAATTAGTTACTGGGTTTTTATATAATACCATATTCATACAGGGAATTTCGAGGAATCCTCTCTTAGTGGTTCCCTTCACTCCCCTTGAACACCACTTGTAACGGAATATTTGATATATTTGTAGATTTATCTAGAAGTTATCATAATAAAATCATAAAGTGCATTTTGTTAATTAAATGTAAAAATGTGTAAATACAGTGCAGTTAGAATGTAAATAATGTATATTCTGAATTAAAGCATTCCCCCGAGTGTGGCTTTAGCCCACAATCAGTGTCACAGTCTCAATCAGACAGATGTCACTCACCGCCATATCATAGTTTATTCTTATGGTAAATAGTAAAGAATACTTAACGAATTTCACTACAAAAGATTGTGGGTTCTTTGCTAAATTTCTGCTTAATAGAACATTAAAACATTCGAAATATAAAAAAGTACCCCTCTTAAATATAGCAAAATATTTAAAGTACACAACAAAGTTATTTAAATTTCAGAATCATATCTAAACTCAACATGCAGCACCCCAATGGGAACTACTGGTCTTTGTATTTCCTTGATGGACTGCCCGCGGCTGTTGGCACTTGTACAGAACCCTTCCAGGACGCCAGACGACGTTACATTGCTGAGGAAGTCGCGGTGCGGTTATTCAAACGGTCTTCCAGAGGTACAGAAATGATAACTTATTTAATGTAAAAAGTAGTAATTAAATTCAATGTAAGAATAACATTTCCCTCTCAAACTTAGTCAATAGAGTAAATATGTACATAATAAAGACAAACACGCAAGGAATGAAATCCAAACAAAATGAAGAACAACTATTATTATACATATTTTTTAAGATAATGTAATAAACTAATTCTGAGCAATGTTCTTAATTTTTGTTCTGCTTTTTTTGTAAAAATCAAAAAAAGTAAATAATTGAAACAATTCTTTATATTTTTTGTTAAGGAATATACAAGAAATACTCCTATCTAAATCCAATTTAACAAACAGTATAACTATAGTTCCTTAATATCAGTCTAATATAATTATTGTCACTATAAAGATTATAACGTATATTTATTTTTCCCTTCCGTTAAGGAAGGGTTATTAAACTATTCCAATTATTTTTCTAATCCTTAAGGCACGAAAGATATTTTAATAGAATTTAAAACGTTACAGGTATGTTGTGAAATAAATAAACCGAGAGATGATGACTTGCGATGCTTCACCCCAGACGAGAACGAGGGTAGTTGCATAGACATACACTCATGTCCATCACTTTTAATGCTCTTGACATCACCTGTGCCTGAGGAAAACAAGAGCTACGTACAACTTTCCAGGTATTATGCAATCATAACCGTATTATTTGTATGGATAGTTGTCATCTTTGAGTTAGTACACTTCAGTATCAGCTTGAACCATTTTATCACATGCAACGTAGAACAGATAATATCACTAGTGACAATTATTTATTTATGAAAGGATTGAGAATTTGATTTTGCGTAGAGACGTCTCCTCGCTGTGCGTTCTCTATAGCATTTATCATGGGGACCTGCCGCCGAATTTTCTAACGTCCTTACCATCTACGTAATTGGCTCTCCATTTCTATGCGGTTACGTAGGAAGTTCCTTTCACGCACACAACAATAGAATAGCCGAACTGCGCCAGTCCAAAAGTACATCTATATATACAATCATAAAAAGCCAATAACACACCCGTAGCTCCTCTGGTTTTATACGAGGTCGTGGGTGGCGGTGACCACATACCATCAGGTGACGAGTCTTTTCTCGTCTTTTCCATAAAGAAAGCTTCACGATTTATCCAACATAGAAGTAAAATACATAGGAGATAAAGAGAGATTATTTTCAAGTAACTTAATTTTTCTCCAAATGCCTGATATTTCCACCGACAGACTACCAACACGTCTACTTTCCTGTACTGTCGTGGCCGACCTTAAGTTTCTGAACTCGGGAAGTAAATAATAAATATAAAAAGTAAGAAAAGTTCTAAAATTGTACTCAATCAACTACAGTTAACTTTAGGGCGGCCACGACACCTCGATCGTATTGTACTGTATGTAAGACAAATGAATGACTGAATGCAATGAGCCAATGTATTAGTGAGAGGCCAATGAGTTATAAACGTATAATGTCCAACAGATGCGAGGGCACAGGCAGCTTGAGCGTGTGCTGCGGACCGCCGAGGAGGGAGAACGTGATCCCCTCCAGAAAGTGCGCGCCGTCTTCAGCACCGCCCGATCCTCGCTCGGAATGCTGTGGACTGGACAGCTCCAGTGGAAATAAAATATTTGGTAATTTTCAAACTAATTTGTTTCAAATGAAGCTCTTAAACCGGATTAATCGTTTATATTTAGTTTTATACATTTTTGGAAACTAGACGTTTCGAAAACTTTGTGCGTGACCACGGACTACTGTTTAAAAGTTTCATTCAAAATGTGTAAAATCGCGAAAATCAAGGATTGTATTAAAAAAACACATATGTTGTAATTTGACATAAAATTGTCTTTATAATTTTCATATTTATACAGTTCATTGTAGGATAGCGTCTGACTGTTGAAGATTTGTTGGTTCAATCTTAACTTAACTTAAACGGAAAAATATATTTTCTAGAAATAGTGTCCAATAAAACAAAATGCGAAGTGGAAAGTGGAGAACAGAGTGTCTTAACATTAGGTACTTCTAGGGCATAAAATAGCACCACCAAACACCCGTATGAGACGGGCGGACACTACTACATACACCGGAGTTGGCACCAAAATAGATATACAAAGTTGTACAATACCCGCTTCGTACAGTTATTGCACTAAACGATTTAATGGGAAATAATTAAGTGACAACCACAATGATAAATGCCAAGAACATTATAAGACATATATCATTTAAACATATTTAAGTAATTGGTGTGCATTTACGATAACAATACTATTTCAACGCGATTTCTTAATGTATTATAGGTATAATATTTTACTATCCATATCTTTCTAAATTGATGTTATGCACAAAGAGAAGTTCAACGTTCTTTACTTTCCGAATGAGGATCAAGCTAGCCTCGACTATACTATAATTTAAAGTTAGGCATTTCCAATAAAATAAAAAAATACAATAAAATTTGCTAAATATGGGTACGCAGTCATAATTATACTTCACACGCTAATTTACTTAATCTAAAGTAATCTAAATATGTATAAGTTGTATGGAAAGGCAAAGAATTAAATTAATCGCATATATTTAGTATTATACATTTTATTATTTAGTATTATAAATGTAAAACGATTAATCCGGTTTACAAGTTTTATTTATAATGTGTAAAAATAGCAAATATCTACGATCTTATTGAGAAAAAAGAATAAGTTTATCCTCAGTTGCTGTTATCGAGGTCATAATGTCTGTATTATTAGAGTCGCGTCTTGTTTCATTTGTCAAAAATTGTTAAAATCTATTAAGCATCTTATATTCCTATATGGATACCTAAAAAGTTGGCAAAACCTGATTGAAAGCATTCAATGCAATCATAAAGAATTAAAACAAGAGTCCACATTATTAGAATTAAGAATTTATCAACCTTTGTATACAAATATTATACATTCAATAATTTATTTCAGGCGGTAATATGACAGCGATCGATCAGTATCCGTGGTTGGCCATGTTGGAATACATAGGGACGAAAGACAGTAAGCTGAAATTGCTTTGCGGCGGTGTTCTGATAAGCGGCAGATACGTACTCACCGCTGGACATTGTGTGAAAGGACCAGTTCTTAGACTTGGCACACCGTGAGTAAATAAAGTAAATATGTAACTTATTAAAATACAAGACTCGTGAAGATTGTGAGTTCAACTTCCGTTGGGAGAAATGTTATCTTATCTTATAAGAAGTCTTCAGAATGGGTGAAAAATGTAGAACTCAATGTATCAGCACTAGGTTCTCTCTGCCTAATAGCATATCGCTAAATTAAAAATGAAATAATTAAAATACAAAATCTATCAACTTTAATTTTTTACCAACCAACCAAAACCTACAAAAAAACATACCAAAATATCAATTATTACTACAATAATAAACATAGCCCCTTATTATCTTTACCCTAAACCCTCTTTCAGTACTAACGTACGTCTCGGTGAATACGATGTGAGTACACAGGGCCAGGACTGCGTTCCAGTGGAAGGAGGCGGCTTGGACTGCACTGAGGGCACAACTATTATACCTATAGAGAAAATCATTGCTCATCCTAATTATGACCCTGTATCGACCCTCAGAAGAAACGATATTGCATTATTGAGGCTAGAAAGTACTGCGCCGTATACTGGTAAGATATTATGGTAATAATAATAGTAGTTTTGAGGCCAGTCGTGGTGCAGGAGTACAAAGTGTGAATGTAAACGCGACAGGTTGTAGGTTCGATCGCCACTCGAGGAAATGAAATATTTATTTAAATATATTTCCATTTCTTCGGTCTATTGTTAAGGCAAAGCGAGACGTAGAGATCCACCACTCAAGAATTCGTCGGAAAGTGGAGAACGTGCCTACCGCAGGATAGGGCGGGATACAGCGTGAAGCTCAATTATTTTATTTTAATATTTAATGTAACCGTATCAATCTGAGCCACACAGTAATGTCTCGGAATTTGAAAAACGACGTGTGCGAAACAAATGAACTTAACACTACGTTTTTTTTGTCTACCAGCCGTAGATATAGATACTTTTAAAAACCATACATATATATTTTATTATTCTTATTTCAGACTTCATACGACCCATTTGTCTACCAACATCGGACATCGCGAGTGCAACCAACTTGCCAATAACGCTTTTCGCAGCCGGATGGGGGGCAGTTAGTGATGTGCAGAGCTTTAGTAACATTAAGCTTCAAGTGGATCTGCCATATAGAAGTCTAGAGGTAAAATACTTGGTTTACTTGGTGCTCATCATCTGTCTCACTTGAATTATACAAAAAATAAGAGAAATTGTGTTTGATCTAAATATTTAGATATATTATAATTAACACTTCTCTTGAAATTTGAATCCATAACTTCGCTAAGCATTTTCTTCATTTTTAAGTCAAAATTTATACTAGTTCTGCTAACCACAATAATACTAACTATATTAATGTAATACTTTCGAATATTTCATTAACTTAACTGCTTAATCTTCTGTGTTAAAACATGTTCAAATATAATAACTTTTTTATATAGATACAAATAATTTTTGTATTTTCAGGAATGTCAACCAGCGTATAACATTTCGAGGCGACAAGTTCCGCTATGGCAGGGACAATTGTGCGCCGGGGGTATCGCTGGCAAGGACTCGTGCAAAGGCGACTCGGGGGGTCCCCTGATGTCGGACAACGGCAGGATCTTTCAAGTCGTCGGCATTGTGAGTTTCGGACCAACGCCGTGCGGTATTGAAAACGTCCCCGGCGTTTATACCAAAGTGTTCCAATATCTACCGTGGATAAGAAGTCAAATAAAACCTTAGACAAAATATTAATATTAGTATAATTGTTACATATAAGACTTTTTATAAAGATTTTTTTACATATCAAAAACCTTTGATTTGTGTATACCAATATCATTTTCAGCTGCTGCCATTGAATAATCTTGCTTAATTATATTTGTGACGCAGTGGAACTGTAAAGATTATGCATTAATTTCTGACTTACTTTAATTATTTTCGATTTTAGTCATCTCCATACATTGAAAACTAAAAAGCTTTAGCCTATTCAATAAAACAGAAATTTGTGGCAATTTTGTCAAACAAATTCTGTAAATTGACATAACTTTTTTTATTTATGAACCGATGGAAATAAAACAAACGCGATACCGCTATGTAAAAAACAATAGAGAAAACTACATATTTAAAATAATTCTATTTTAAATATCTACCTACCTAAATTATTTAGGTAATCTATGATATTAAAATTGTTATTTTTAATAGTAATATGTTAATACTTAAATTTAAGTAGTGAACTATTTAAATTTATATAGGCACACATAAAGTAGGGATGTTATAGAACTTTCGGTTCCGATCGAAATAATATCTCAGACTTCGACTTCGGTTCCGACAATGTTTAATCGGAGGTAAAAATGGAAGATGCGGGATAGTTGTCGCGGTGTATAGACAAGTTAAAATCCGTGACCTAATTAATTTATTTTTGAGGGTCTGCTTAAATTAAAAATATGGGGTGTTTTCAAAATTATTAATTCATTTGGTTTTTAATAAATTTAGGTACCTTTTTGTGTTTTTAAACTACTTATTTCTTGGGAGAAAAACTACTCTCAAAAACGATAACACATTCATCTTGTGAGTACATTCATATCCTCCTAGACTCCGGATCCAACTCCGAATTGAAAACCTTCGATTTCGGCTTCGATTCCATGTAACCACTTCCATAAGATGCTTAATATAAATAAAATTTAATAAAAATCGTTATGACATTTCGAAAAACATCACATTTAAAACATGATTCGTTAACACTTCCCAAGTACCTACATATTATATTTAACGCCGCCTCGTCTTAGTGGGGAAACACTTGCATACAAAAATATTATTTAGAAACGTATATTTTCAATATAAATGCAAAATAAACAACAAGCTTGTACAATATATTAACCAAATAATTCTAACAAGAAAATAACATATATGTAAAAACAATTCAAACTCAATGAATAACTTTATCTTATTCATTTACGCACATACAAAAAGTACTTACGTGCTTTGTGCTCTTAAATAAATATATTATATTGTAAACAGGAATGTGGTGAATGGGAGATGATTAATACACATAATATGAACCGAGTATAGATAGCTACATATCGTCGGCTTGGAGTGTAACCCTGCTAAATCCGTTTTTTGTCGGGGGCAAAAGTCCGGGGTTGAGGGTTGTCACTCAATACCTCAACAATTGCAGCGGAAAGTGCAGAACATAGTGTCTTAACACTATTTTGTACTGTGATTTGAAAATAACCGTGTTATTGTGTATATAGTTTGTTATTTACATGATACCAAAACACTAACAAACAATTTTAAAATTTTCGTCGGTCTGCCTCTCATTCTGTCCGTGCTGATCTCCGGAACAGCTAAACCAATTTTTATTGGACTTTCACAGAAAAATGAAGGGGGTTGTGGAGCAACATATAGGCTACTTTTTATTATATATAGATATATAATATATATAATGAAATCAGCGGAATCGGAATTTTCGCGACGCCTACCGCCAACCTAAATAAATATGAAATAACTATACTTTTTCTATTAAATACGATAATATATGCGTGAAAAATAATAAAATATCCCGAAAGTTATCAACTACCACTTATTGAGTGTATTACAGTATAAATAACCATACCAAAATATTGAGCCCTTTTTCCCTAAATACACTTAAATAATATAAAATAAATATTCGTACAGTAAGCGGGCGAAGCCGCGCAGGGGCCGCTAGTTAACTAATATAATTATGAAGGAATGTCATAAACAAATTTAAGCAATTTCCTTAATATGTCATAAAGCACAGACACTTCTATTTTCCTTCCTGTATCAAATATGAGGTACCTATTGTATTTAGAATTCACAAAACACTGTTAACTTATAAATTATTGTTGAACACTTTGAAAGTTAGAATTAAGAAAAAGAAAGCTCATATAGGTTTTTATGCATTTTTTTAAATGTAAGTTTTACGTATATTAATTACGGCTTCGCCCGCGTGATCAAATGGAAATAACTCACACATAACATTCCGTCTAGTATGCCTACAGCATTCCTCGCTTCATGGCTAATCTCAAGAACTAATGGTTCTATTTCAATGCGAACCATTAGTTCTTGAGATTAGCACGTTCAACTAAACAGACGCAATTACTAAGCCTGTTAGTTTTAGTTCGCACCGAATTCAATATTATAAAATCTTTCTGCAATATTTTTTTTTAATAAAATCAAAGTAAGTTTTACTTTATGTTAAATAAATTTATTTTATACTTTTTAATTTATTGTTTAAAGTCGGTTTGTTTTTGTTAAAAATTAATTTATACAAAATCCAGAAATAAGGATTATAAACTGTTTTACAGTAAATATTGAAATAACAACCGAAACTGACATACTGTAAACTATTTTTAGATGTCATTAAATGTGTCACAAACGCTTTTAATATCACATGCTGGCGGGGAAACCCCAATAGTTACAACATGTTGTACCACAATAAGTAAGTATAAAATTTAAAGTATTAATTTTAATATATTATTATTATTTAGGGCCGTCGTGTCTATGGGGTACAAGGTCGTGACTGTATATGCGAAGATTGTGGGTTCGATTCCCACTCGGGTAAATGAAATATTTTCATTTCCTCGTTCTGTCTAAATATATTATAGTTTTTGGTCAATCCCTATTCGGAAGAATAAAAAAAATCTTCATTTTGTTGCTACTCTGATAACATAAACCGCGGTATTTGGTTATGCCACTTATAAATCGTCGCATCTAAAAATGGTTAAAAGGTGGAGAGCGGAGTGTCTTTACACTAGATTCTCTCTGTCTGCACTGCAATACTGTATATATAGATATAGGAAACTAAAGAAAATAATAATGTTATACAGGGTGGAATTGTCAGCGCCACTTTAAATGAAACCACAGTTTTAACTACTCTATAAAAGCCTAATATAATTCGGAAAAAAAATAATTCTCAAAAATGAAAAAGTTTTTTTTTCAAACAAAATAAATAATAAAATTATCGTTTTAAAATAAAACGCCATTTGTAAAGTATAACATAGGCACGCACACACTTACCTGTCAAAGCAGCAACGTCGCTTACGTATGTGTGCGTCACACGACATACAGGTATGGATAAAAATCGTGAAATGAAAAAAAATCCTACGTCCAAACCGTTGAGGTACCTTGATTATTTTTTTTAATTCTGGGTTTGAAATATTTTACCCTATATGCAGTTTCAGTAAAAGAAGCGCTACCTCTTCCACCCTGTATAATATGTATATTGAAGTTGTACTTTTAGAACTAACAGTACATCGACCATTTGTGTATAAATAATAAAAACTGTAAATTTAAAATATGTCAGTCGTAAGTAGCGGTAAGAATTTTTTATATAAATATAATTGAGGTCCTTTACATGTACCTTTACGTTTTCATCCTGTACACTACAGGTATATTAGCATTTAGCTCATCCTTGCGGCTTCGCCCGTGTTACCAAATGCAAATAACTAAGAAATGTGTGTGAGCTACATAGAAACTATTAACGTTATGCCTGGTAAAGCCTTCCTCGATAAATTGAATATCCAAAACAAAAACAAATTGTCAATGTGAAACAGTAATTACTAAGATATATGATACGCACGCACATAATGAAAATATTAAATATTTCATATCCTCGCGTGGGAATCAAACCCACAAATTGTCGCGTTTACAGTATAACGTTTAACCGCGTGTCCTGTATTTAAATACATTGTAGCACAATAATATTAAATTTTATTAGTCCTGAAAAAAAGTCCACGATGCCATCCATACCTATATTATAAAATCGAAAGTAACTCTGTCTGTCTGTCTTTTACGCAATCAGGGCCAAACCGCTAATATAATTGTGATAAAATACTCATATAGAGATTCTTGAGGGTCTCGGGATGAACATAGGATACTTTTCTTTCTCATATTTGTAATATTTTCGATATATACTAATACAAAAATACTTATTAATTTGACATGCAATTTATTCCGCGATACGATTTATGCGACCGTTGCTAAGCAACGATTTTCAAAGTTTATTATTAGAAAACGTGATCCAAAATGAGCTTGCTTAACGTATCTCTCTATTGAAAGTTGAAAATAATTTCATAAATATATTTAATAAATATTCGTATAGTTCAAGCGGGCGTAGCCGCGTTCGGGCCCACTAGTATATCTCTATAAATAAGTCACAATAAGGCAGTTTGTGAAAACAAAATATTGAAAATTGCAATAGCGGTATTTGACCGTCTTTTGTTGGACACATACTTCCTATATTGAAATTTAGGAGTGAAAGTTAATTTATCATCAAGGAAATTATATAAAGATGAGCTTTTGCTTTTATAGCATGTAATTTAAACGTATACTTTACGAGAATATACAAAATAAAATAATTCAACTCTCTGTTTATATCTCCGAACTTTTATAGATATAGCTTTCGAACTTTCATAGATGAAGCGTAAGCAAAGCTAATACACGCTATTGAAGTCTTGCGCTAAGAGTTATATATAGCATGTCATTTTACAGATTAGACCGCATCCCGGTCGGCGGCCGCAAGCCTAGGTTCGAGTCCAACCCAAGCCAGACCCAAGTGGGTCGCCGCAACGATATCCTCTCAAGTACCCACGGGGTTGAGTTCCGTCACACAATGCCTCAAAAATTAAAACATTTTTTTTAGTCGTGGCCTGTAGGTACTTCAGTTAAATTAAGAAAAGATCATCTCAATATAAGCATTTGCTTCTAAATAAATTTTAAGACAAAAATTAAACTTATGAAATTTGACACACACACTTAAAAAAGTTCTTGTTTTAACGTCGGTTAAAAAGAACCAATGTACAAAAATACCAGCATACCATCGAGTTGTAAAAAATATAGAACAAAAGTTGTACAATCAACTGATTTAGCATATTAAAACAAGTTATTTTAATATGTATGCAAATAAGTATCTGATTTACGATTAATATAATATTCGTATATTAATTTATTTAAAAAGTCTTACCGTAAACATAATATGCAATTGTATAAGTTTATAGCTTAAAAACAGATGACACGGCGTGGTGAGTGACTTTGATCGAAAAAGTGAAAGATCGTGCAAAGTGGAGTAGGTTGAGTAGGCAGACCCTAGTAATAGCCGGGATTAATGCCAGGAAGAAGAAGAAGTGAGTGACTTTGATTTATAAAACGGAGATCGTGGGTTCAATTTTTACTTAAAATATTTGATTGATGGACATACGAGTACATATTGCTTTCACATTTACGTATAATAAATAGGTATTTATAAAAATGCACATTATTTATCAGTTGCCTAATAATAAAACAACATAAGTAAGGTAGCCTTGCCTAATTTGATATCAAAAAACCCCATCAAAAATATCCAGATATCTATTTATTCATTTAATTATTTACATATAATTAAAAAATATATATACGAATAAAAAATATAATTAATCGTTAGGAGTTGTTGTTGTAAGCAGAAAGTTAATGATAAAATCTTCTTTATACATTTTATGGCCACGTGACATGGCAAGTAACTGTACTGGATACGTTTAATTCATCATCCACTTACTATTTTAGGGACATTGCGTGCAAAAATAAAATGATTAGTAAATTTAAAATTATTTATATTTATCATAATATATTTACTAGTAAATATAAAAAAATATATATTTCTTATTCATGTTATAATTTACAAAACAACTTATTTCAGCAAAATACATGTCACAAAAAATGGAACAATATTAATAAACAGAGAAAGTACTAGCTTAATTATTATAGTATTCAATAAATTTATTAATAATATAAGAAAACATTTTTGGTATCATGACTTAAACTGAACAAAGACGTGGGTTTTTCTGCCATAACCAAGCAACCACTAGCCGATATAAGCAAGGAGTATATCCATCATGACTACAGAATACAGATACAGAATACTATATATTTATTATGCGAAAGTCTCACCACTCAAAACTCGTTAGCCGGCGGACGAGCTCGCGTTGAACTCGCTTAGCAATTTTCCTTATACGATGAAGGCTCTTGTACGAAATGCCATATATTTGTGCTTATTATGTGTTCTAAATGTATATTCATGTAAGTTTTTATGAATTGCTTATTATTTTATAAGTAAAGTGTTATAGGATATAATTAAATATTGTTTTTTTTTTAGAAAAAAAAATACCAAAAGCTTTTGTTGTTCAAGTATGGTTAGCTATCACAAAAAAAATATAACTTATAGCAATGTTACTGTTGTTGGCCATAAAAACAGTGCAGCGCCATCTATTAGGTTGTATAGGAAGTATCCTATTTTTCGGCAACCTTAACGGCCTTTATAAGTATTTAAGTAGTAACGTGAAAAATTATGTATTGTATTGTAAAAATAACGGTATATTTGAGATTTATCTGATAGCACTGGAAGGTTATGACTTTCAATTCCAAAAATATATTATTCCATATCAAAAATATTATAGTTTTGTTAGACAAGTACTAATGTTAGAAATACCGCGGCGTTGGATTCTCCCACATTAAACAATATCACAAGGTTTTTACAAGTTTTATTTATAAAGTTTACAAGAATTTCTATGTTTTATTAGCAAAATTTAAGAGAAAAAGATCTATAGCAAAAGTCTTCAAAGCTCGCTTTGACATAAACATCTTGTACATAATTAATGTTCAATTAAACTTGTTTATACTATCATAAATGCCAAGGCTTTACGATTTCCCATATGATATACTTGTAAACAGTAGACGTAACCATATATGTATGAGTATATACAAATCCTCCGTTTTGGACTTAGATACTACTATCTAAATTTGTGAATAACTTCATAAATGTTTTTATTTAATTTTGAGGACTGACTATACAATGAAAGGCACTCAGAATTAGGTTTTCTCTACCTATCCTGCTAAAAAGAGGGACACAAAGTAAAATAAGTATATAATAAGTTAGTTTGTTTTATAAATGTAAATATAATAAGTTAGTTGGTTTTGTTGCAAAATATTATTTTTTTTAGATTCAGGGTCCTAATGTTAAGAACCTCCGTTCCTTATTTTCCGCCGAATTCTCAAATCATTGCGTATTAAGTGCCACTCTTTGCCTCATTACCTGAGGGAAGAAATGAAAATATAAAATATTTACCGCGAGTGAGAATCAAACTCAAATCGGTCGTGTTTATAGTCGCACGTGTCCATGCATCACGCCGGTAGACACGTGCAATGAATATTTAAAAGAAGTAGTAGTAGTACTCTAGCTCACTTATTTGCTATTATATCGAAAGATGTTAATAACGTTAAAACGTACCTACTATACTATTTATTCCTAATATAAACATAAATTAATTTCAAAATATAGTTTATTGCCTTTTGTGGAAATGATGTTAGATTTACATTATTCTTTGCTTAGTGTGTATTACTTATTTAATCTTCCTCCTGGCATTAATCCCGGCTATTGCCAGGTTCTGCCCTCCTACTCAATAGAAGTATGACTTATTTAATAAATAATTTAATAAATAAATATAATAGAATCGTCATTGCACGAGAATAGGTGCAAGTACCTTAAATATTTCAATTTTGTAAATGTATTTTTGTATTTGGCTTTTGTTACCTTTGCATCATCAGCTAATGCGCGCTGTTGTTTTACAATTAGTGCAGGTTTAAATCTTGCTTTGAAACTTTATGCCTATATATGTTTAAAAAAAATCTTATCCTATGTGTGCAAATAACACTTTTAAAAATATACATATTACTATACTAATTAAAATTATGTATCTTAGTTTTAATTGTCATTGCCTAAAAAACCCAAGAAACCCATCATTAGGTTCACGTGTAGCAACTAGCATGCCATTGTACAAGACTTTCCTCATAATTAAATTGATTATTAGAATAATAGTTCTAATTACTAATTAAATCATTGTTGTTAATATTTATACTTCTGTAAGAAATAGGTTCACTCTTACATTTGTCATATTTAATTTCAGCAAAAGAATACGTATTTAAAAATATGTATTTATAGATTTTTTGCAGTTACTAGCTGAAATTGCATTAAAATTAAGTAACACCTTGATAAATGACACTATAGTGGCGCAATTTAAATGTACCCAACTCTACACGCATTTATACCATGATCTAAGGTTCATTTCCCGGTCGAAAAATCGTTTAAAATTAAACAAATATTGCCGCTATGATATTTATTATATTTTCTTCTCTTTTGTTCACAGACAATATTTGTAAAGTACCAAACGGCGGCGCGGGCACTTGTATCAAATTAATAAAATGTCCTCCTCTACTGGATATCGATAAGAAACATCACAAGACCACAAATGAAGACTTATTCTTTCAGCAATCTCTTTGCGGGGATTCGGATGCACCTTATATTAAGGTAACATTTTATCTTGATCTAAGCTAACTTAGTGACTCACTCACTCACATGTGTATATAACTGTACAGAGAATTACTACGCCACGATGATCTTAAATTTCTATTAGACATAATATTATACAGCTAGACTATATAAATTATATGGTCATAAATATATACACAACCACAAATTTATATTAAACTACCATTACTTATTTAATGGTGGTACACAAACATTATCTTAATTATATCGGGGAAACACTAAGAATTCAGTTTTTCACTTATATTGGAATTTACAATTTATTTTCTGTTATCGAATTCCTAATGGACGGGTTACACCTATAACTTATTTGTTTGTTAGCCGATATAAATTTTAAAATATATGTACGTGAGACTGAAATTTGTAATTTAAAATAAAAAAATCAGTAGTTTGCGGCAATATCTTCAAAATTTGGCGCATCCAGGGTAAGAGAGGAAAATAAAGTAAAAAAATGCATGCTCACTGTGTCAATTTGTATTAAATAAAAAAACCACGAGTGAGAACTGAACCCACGACTGTATATTAGGCATCTACTTAGACATATGTGAACATAGACATGTATAATATATGTTTAGAGACGAGATTATTATATTAACCAAAATTGCGCAATACATTATTTTAAAATGATATCATCAAACAACTCATATACCACAATTATAACTTTAAAACATTAATTGTCTTTATTTTTCCCTCACGTGTATGACGTATTGCGTGTTACATACAGAAGCAAAGGACAAGGAAAAGAATTAAATGTATGATTCATTAATTCCTTACAGATTATTTGTAACTAATTAAGAACTACAATTAACAAAAACTAAATTATTTATTACATTAATGTTGTTAATTGTTAGAAATATTGAAAATCTCAAATATCATTGTAACATATTAAAAAAATATATATTTCAAATGATTAATACTTCTTAGTGTTACTGTGTAAAGTATTTTTTATATATTTATATAGTAGTCGTAATTTTACGAATAATTCTTTAGCTTAATACTGTTTCACATGTAGCAGGGTAACCTAATGTTAAGAAACTCCGTTCCCCATACACCGCCCAATTATTAAAACATTGAGTGGTGAAATTTAAAACTTTGTCTACCCTGGTATCGAACCCACAATAAAAAACAAACATTGTCACCCTTTCAGAAAAATGTATACTTTAGTTAACAGAATTATTTACAATTTCAGGTCTGTTGTCCATCTGCAAACCTATGGTCAAATTTCATTGCACGTCCAGTAATATTTCCAGAAACGTCTTCAAAAACTTACGACAGAGTAAAAAACGTCACAACTGCACCTACGAAAAATAATCCATACACCATGTTAACTGGTATACTTCCGACACTAACTGGCGGTCCTGATGTTATACGGGAATTACCGAGCTTTAGTAACAATAATAATGTACAGTGTGGAATAGATGTTGGAAGCACCAATAAAATATCAGGTAAGCTTTATATTCATATATCTCTCGTATACAGTCGGGTAAGAGAAAAAGAAGTTAGCGTTGGGACACTCGCGTTCGTGTTTCTAAATTGCGGAAATCAAAAACATTACGCTATTAAACATTACATTATCGCTTGCAAAGACAGATACACCAAGGATACCATATTTTAAATTATTATACATTTAGGTAAATATGTTAATAACATTAAAAAAAAGTAACTGCTCGTAACAATTTTATACGTATTTATTATACAGGTGGAAAAGAAACGGGAATAGACCAGTACCCTTGGCTGGCTCTCCTGGAATACCCAATAAACAGCAGACAAAGTGAAGATATAGATGATTATGCCACAAACTGCGGTGGTTCACTTATAAACTCTAGATACGTTATAACAGCGGCACATTGTATCCATGGAGCAAACGCAGACCCGTAAGTAAATTCATTCTTTTGTAGCTTTACAAATCCGTATACACTAAAGTCGGCAAGAAGAACCAGACATTGCAACACGAAGGTTGACATTAAGAGTTGAAGACCTTCACTTCCGTCAATTTTAGAGACACTCCGCGTCAATGGGAGGAATTCAACGCCGCACCGTGCTCTATCTTACTAAATCGCGTTCACAAAAAACAAATAAATCAAATATTATCATTGTACTGCAATGGATCCGCATCTATACCGTAAAGTTCGGTCATTGTCGCAATGATATTATAGGGATGCATATTGGTGAATAGATCATGATCTCGACTCTCCGTTCTATACTTGCCGCCCAATTTTCGACACATTGCATGTTGAATGGAGGAACTTAACGCACTTTGTCTTGTTACCAGAAAGTACTAGCGAGGAAACGAAAGTAACTCATTCCCCGAGTGGGAATAGAATCCTCAACTGTCGTATTTACAGTTAAACGCTTCAGCGTACATATAGACAGACAACATGAGTTTATACGTTAACATGTTAGTTGCTTTATATTTCAGTAAATATATACGGTTAGCGGAGTACGACAAACGTACATTTCCTACCGACGTGATCGCAACGGACGGCGGCGGTTTTGATAAAATAAGACAAATTAGAGTCAAAGTGGAACGCACTTTCAGACATCCCGGCTACAATAGAACCACTCGCTGGCACGACATTGGAATTGTTAAAATGGTTACTGACGTCGAATATACCGGTATGTACAATGGTGGATTGCACTTCGTACATCACTATTCTATTCTACACAGTTTTATATATAAAATTGTATAATTATAAAAAATATAGACATTATTGTAAATTTAGATTTAGTAAATTTAATATTGATTTTTCTCGAAATTATTGCTACCCACATTTATTTACTTTTATTCCCATTAACTAATAATTGAGTCTACTTAAAATATAGAAAAAATCTTGTAAATAAACTTTGGTACGGGCCAATTATACGATAATGGACTACATATTCTATACTAATTATTATTCGATTATTTTCAGATTTCATCAAACCCATCTGCCTACCTAACACGAATTTCCTATCGATATTCAACCGATCAACCATTTTCACTCTCGCTGGCTGGGGCACCGACAACGGCCGGCTCATCGATATAAAATCAGAAGTGAACGTCCCATACGTGCCCTTAGACCTATGTAGAGACACGCAAAGTTTTGAAATAACTAAAGCACAAATTTGTGCGGGAGGTGAAAAGGGCAAGGACTCTTGCGAAGGAGATTCTGGAGGTCCTTTGATGTACATATATGAACAGAGAGTGTACGTTGCAGGCGTTGTGAGCTATGGTCTAAGGTTCTGCGGGACTGCAGGCGCGCCTGCGGTTTACACCAACGTATACGAATACATGCCTTGGATAGAATCTGTGATAAATGGACAATAATAATTGATATTTATCAACTTGATGAATTATCTCAAACCAAAAACTTTTGTAAAATATATTCTTAATTATAAATATAATAGATTTATGTGAATTTGTAAATAACAGTAGAATATGTCATAGCTGTAAGTTTATGTTTAAGTGAATAAAGTATATTTTTATACATTTTTTAAAGATATTCTTTATTATTGACACTGACTGCTGGATAAGCGTAAAAAGCACATATGAAAAGGTGTAAAAAACAAATAATATCGAGTATATTATTAATTTCAAATCTAGAAGTTAAAGTTGACATTTTATGGTTCTTCTGATAAAATTATAAAAATCCTATATTAACAAAAATAAGTATTTATAAAAAATAAATACAAACATGATTTCAAATTGATTTTAACCTGATTAATGTCTAAACTAATGTACTGACCTCTGGCATTTGTAGCAGCGTCAGCGATTTTTTGAAAGGCATCTAAGAAAGCGGCGATCGCTACTAGTGCCGACCTGTAAAATATAAAAAATAAATTAATATTATCTCTATACTTAAAACGATAATTTTTGGGTTCATAAACCAATCCATTATTTTACTTATACATGCGTGCTGGTTCCTTGGGGATTATAGGAAAGCACTAGGAAAAGATTTCTCGAAATTACTAAGGGGAGACAGGGAAAAACAGAATTTACAAACGGTTTATAATTCACGCGGACGAGGTTACGGCCAGCCACTAGTCTCTATATTATATAAGATGGATAAAATTTGCTCCCTATTTAATAATTTCTAAATAAACTTATTATTATTACACCAAGCACGAACACCTGCCTTGATTTGGTTAGCAAATACACAATACGCGTTATTGCTATCACCTAATGCAACCTAAAGGAAATTACCACAGGAGAGAAATACTATCTACTTTAAAAATACAGTAAATTTAAAAGACTAAATATACGCGTTAATGAGGTTTTTTAGTTGTAGGTTTTAAGTTCAAAGTTCAAGATATTGTCAGTATTGGCATACTATGACGAAGTACTCAAGAATGTTTCTTAAGCAAATATCTAAGTAGGTATAACACTTACTTTAATGCAGAATGAAGCTTGGTCGCCTTAGATATAAACTCCTCCCACATAGGCGTGCTGTTCTGTAAACAAAATTTTATATTTCAATATATGAGAAAATTAACAAGCATACCTATCAAAAATGTAGATCTTAATAGGTCGATAAATTTAGATGTTGGTAGTTTCTGATTTGTTCAATAAACACACTCAATAGAAGGGTTAGTTCCTTGACATATTATTTAAGCGCACGAAACCTCATTGAAATGTGAAGACTATTAATTTGACATTAGGCAATGATGTTGTGTAATTTCTAACCGACTAAAGAAATACAAATCTGCAACTTACAGTTTCATAAAACATAAAAAATATTAATACCTATATGAAAAGTTATTCCAAATTGGTCAAAAGAAAGTGAAGAACTTAGTTTTATTTTCATGGTGCACTCTCTGCCTATGCCATAATATATTTTATTTAAACTTCACGCATATAATAGAGTAGATAGAGGGAACCTAGTGTCAAGATACTCCATTCTCTACGCACCGCCAAATTTTTGGAACATTACGTGTTGAGCGGCGAGAACTCAGACTCTTTGTCTTGTTACCAGATCGGGCAAATGAAAAAAAAATATTCCCCCGAGTGGGAATCGAACCTACAACCGTCCCGTTACAGCCAGGCTATAAACAATTAAAAAAACTACAAAATTTCCCATAATAGTTGACAGTGTAAAAAGTTGAAGGCCAGTTCAATGCACTTGTACTACAGACGTGACCTATACAAAATGAGTTCATTGCTACGTAATACATGCCAAGGGCCAGATGTCAACTGAAACTGTGTACTACTTTGGAACGACAACCAATATGGGAGCGAAATATAATTACTGGTATCTATTTATTTAATTATGTAGAGTTATCTGGACGGTGTTCAACTGCGCCACGGTTTACTCAAAAAAAACTAACGTAAAATTATGATTGACGTAATTATAATGGAACTGTGGGTTTAATTCCCACTCAAGGAAATTAGACATTTAATATTTTAATTTCTTCGCTCTGGGGTTGAGTCAAATGTCTTAACACTAGGTTCTCTCTGTCTATATTAGTACATAAAGTTACTAGGAATTGAATTTACGACCACTATTTCAACAGTGAGTCATTAACCACTAGACAAATGGACCCTTCAAACATGTATTATAATATAAGTTTATATATGCAATTTGTAAGGGAAATGTGATAAGCAATTTGTATGGGAACTATGATAATAATTATGCGTGGATAATCAATCGGTCGTATGAAGTGCGTAGAGGATATGACAAGTTCCTACTCGCTTAACCTTAGATAATGTTTTTATATCTTAAGCATTATATACAGTAAAAATTTGTGTAGGTAAAATATTTTACTTTTATTTAAAAAGCCAGTTAATTGCGAGTCGGATTCGCCCACCGAATCTTCCGTACCAAATTCAGGATTGACAGGAAGTACAACTTATAAAAGTGAACAAACTTAAGTTTACGGGCATATGTACTGATTTTCTATAAAATGAATTACAATTATACATTTGTATTTCTTTTTCTATGAAATACCTATAAATTTCACCTACATTTTTCGTATTTTTCTTTATTTGTATTGTAAGTTCTCACTTCAGGCCATTTCATAACTGTAGGTCTACGGCAAGTGTCATATAGATTTGACTAAGCGTCGACTTTCATAAAAAATAAAAAAAATACTACCTTCGAATAAAACAAAATAACATAAGTATAGCTTAAAATAAAACACGTATATTACAAACATTTAATAGAAGTGATAGACGAGTGATAATCAAATATTTTACTAGCACCAAGAAATTGACCCAGTTACACCGTAATTTAGGTTAAAACTGTTTAAAAGCAAACGCGTGATGCGTTTCACCGTTTGATCTTTCATGATATTATAAACTATATAAATTATCTTATATACTCGTACGTATATATACATACGATACAATAATATTTATAGATATGTATAGATACAATAATATTTAGTTTTATTTTACCCGACTGCGCGACGCAAATAAGGTAAGTGTTTAGCAGTCTATGGGTAATAATAAAAATACACCACAGCGGCAACCCCTCGCTAGTTTATCAAAATGCATACACTCTTACAAAAAAAATATGCACCACATCGTTCTCAACTACCAGCCAGTCACTTCTCAACTGTTATTACAGTTCTTCTCGTCTTTTTCTAGTTTCACCTTTTATTCCGCACATCGCAGGGTAGACATACGGCGGGCACCTTGTGTTGAGAAACTCCGTTCCCATTAAGGCCCTTCCATTCCCCACTCTCAGCCGAATTCTGGAGGCATTGCGTGTTAAGTAGCGGAACTCAACGGCACGCTGTACCAGGGTAAGAAAATGAAAATATTAAATACTTCATTTCCTCTAACGGGAATCGAGCCCAAAACCTGTTGCTTTTAGAGTCACATATACCCCTGTGCCACGACTGGCCCCAATAGCGTCTCTGAAATTATTTATTTAGATTTCACAGAGTAACGTTCGTTTACTCATCCTATTTCTGAGCCATTAATCTAGCTGCATAGGAAGTTTCAGCTTGCTATATCTTAAAGTAAACATATTTATAGTGCAAATAACTGTTAGTTTAGAATAGAAGCGTTAGATTTTATACGTTTAAATCTATTTAATGCAAATAACTCTTTCGTTCCTGAGCGACTGGCAGACAATGCTCAGACGAAACTACTGGACTTCGGAGAGCACTAACAAATAATATCAATATTTATGTATGAAAGTCATAATAAGACTGTAAACACGATCGTCGTGTGTTCGATTCCCATTTGGGGAAATAAATTATTTTTATTTCCCCGTTCTGGTAACAAGACAAAACACCGCGTTGATTTCCAGAACTCAACACACAATATCTCAAAGATCCTGAAAGTGGAGCGGAGTGTCTTAACACTAAATTCCCCCTTCTTACCCGCTACACGCGAGATACAGCTTAGACCTAATAAAAAAAAATATACATTATAAAAACTTATTTGAAATTTGTTTATTTTTTATTATAATTAACAGTTATCAAAAAAAAACGAATAGGTTCATTACATAAAGTCACGATATCGACGTCACATATCGCCTTGAACTTGGGCTATGTTTTGTCAACTATATTTGAAATGTATACAATAAGATGTCACGCTATTGCATAATGTCTACAACGGTATTTGAAAAATTATTTTGTTAGTTAAAACTGTTTAGTAGGTAGGTACCAAAGAAAAAAGCAAAGCGCATCGTCTGGCGGTCGTGGATTCGATTCTCACTTGGGGCAAAGTATAATTGTAGACAAAAAAAAGTCTAAGTCAATAAGCCGGAATTACTTAATACTACCAAAACTGTTTAGTTACCGTACTTTCAAGAAATAAAAGTAACTTATGTCATTGTATAAACTGACCATAAAAAATTCTAAAAATTGCAAAATTTTGATTTCGGTCAGTTTTATTCTGAAAGAGTTTCACTCTGTACCTATCATGTATAAATTCCGCCAAATGGGAATCGAATCCACAACCGTTGCGTTCACAGTCACACTTAGTGCCGTTGCGCCACAACGGTCCCTTTGTCACAAAAATCTATAATACACATTGGAAGATAAATGACATTATAAATTCGCTACATATAAATTACATGGGAAGAAGGATGGATGAAAAATCTCATTTCAGGGCAGGGCCCCACTCGAACGTACCGGAAATAAGCCAATTATGGAAAAGGTAAAAGCATTTTATGGTAAAATGAATATTGTGTGACATGTAGAACGATCATTTCGGGCATATTTTTTTTTTGATATGGGGGAAATATTAAATTGAGTTCGCTCTGAGATCTTGGTATATTTACAAAGCTGCTTTGATGTGACAAGTTTGAATAGTTTAAGTTTAAGTGAAAAGTTCTAGCCCGCAGCTCCGTTTGCGTGAAGTAGGTACTAAACGTAAAACCTTATTTTTCCCGTTCCCGTAGAAATTTCGGGAAATCATTTTTTTTAGTATTCTCTTGCAAACTTCAAGGACTCTACCAGTCAAATTCAAAGCCAAGTGTGTTCCGGTCGTGTGTTGTCTGTCAGTCACTTAGAATTAGAAGAGTTTTGCCTCTGTAATATTTTAATAAGAGTTTTATAAAATAAGAGTTTTGTACATGTAGTTTAATACTCTTAGATTTAAATATATATCAATCCTTCATACAATATATTACAGCACATGTATGATTTCTCTGTCTGAGTAAGTAAAACGTGGAGTTCACTAGATAGGCAGTGCCTCCAAAAATACATACCTACACTTTGACCTAGGTTCTCCTGTTATATTCCAACGATAAATTTCGGACAATAGCTTCATAAATTAAACGTGTGTATCACATTCCATAGCAATTGGCTTATTAATAAAATTGGCATTACGAGCACGTATCCATTAAAAATGTGATCATCGGTTGTAAATTTTTCGATTTACAAAGTAATAAAAATATGACAAACAATTTAGTTACGTTCGGGGCTAATTAAAAGATCAATGATCTAGATTTTTTTATATTTTAGGCCGTGGTGGCGCAGTGGCACAAGCGTGTGAATGTAACTCTGGAACCTGTACTCGTGGGAATTAATTATTTAATATTTTCATACCCTCACTCTGGTAACAAGACAAGCCGCGGCGTTAAGTTTCGTCATTCAACACGCTATGTCTTGAAAATTAGGTGGAAAGTGGAGAAGGCAGTGTCCTTACACTAGGTTCCCTTCGCATGCCCTGTTATATATGGCGTATAACGTGAAGTTATTATTATTATTCATTACAGTAATTAAAACTATCTAAGTCTAACACTGTGTATTATTTATAATTTTGTCTTATTTTATACTTCAAAAGTGTTAAATAAAACAGCCTAGCTATTTATTTTATGGTAGTCCAAAAATAGATAATGAAGATGTTAAAAATAAAATTTAAGAACAGGTAAAGCCATCAAACATCTCTAGTACATTCACAAATTGGTATTAATTGGAAAGCGCCTGTACTACCAGATAGATGTACGTACTTGTAAGTTGTATGTAAAAAAGGCACGGTTTCGTAACCGACCTACACTCCACTCTTGATGTTAACTGGTTTATAGTTGAGCGTAGGACATTATTAGTACATTTATATCGATATTAACTAATTTATAATAATAATTTGGAAAAAGATATTTCTTTTTATACAAGCGGCTTTGCCCGAGGATTTATGTTATACTAAAGTACTATAATGCTTAAAGTCCTCCTGACGAAATTAATGTACAGTATGTTTTATGCGTTATCAAGATACTTTAGTACCTACCATTTGTTGACAATAGATAGCGTTACATGTGTCTATTTCTATTATCTCAAATATGAACTTCTTAAAAACTTAAATACTTATATCTTTTGATAGAGTGAAGCGATTACAATGAAATGAAAACTAAAACCTTCACTGAGTATAAAAGTTGCTTAAATTTGTTGTGTAGTTTTTACGTGATACGTGTTCACATAAACAGACAAACAGACAAAAATTCCAAAAATGCTGGAAACGGATTCTGTTAGTTATTCTTTAACACCCTAGCTAATTTTTTAAAAAATATTTTCAATGTACAGAAACGACTTTTCTACAGATTTATTATAAGTAAAGATTAAAATTGATTCAATAAACTGTAATATTACATTCTATGTTATTCTTTAACTATTGAAGAAGATAAGCCCAAAAAAAAATAAAACAAAAATCCATATAAATACAACAAAAAGAACTTTATCTCACATCCGGCTAAACTTTCTATCTATAAAGTTAAAATAGCCTACAAACCAGTGATAAGCAATTCTCCACACGATATCAATGTCACTGTGCTATTGGACATGAACGTTGGATCTATCGATATTTTGGTCACGCGCCCATCACTACCTACTAGCCTACGTCTGCCTATTTGTCTGTAGTTGGAACTTAATAATACTGGAGCTATCTTAAGAAATTACTTAAAGATTTATATTCATTAAACAATTACGATTATCCATATATTATCTATATATATAAAAGGACTTGTCCTCACTGACTGAGGTAAGACGCACGCGCAGCCGTAACCGCTGATGGTAGAAACGTGAAATTTGGACAGATGTTTACTTTCGTAATCTGGACATCCACTAAGAAAGGATTTTGAAAAATTTTAACCCTAAAGGGGTGAAATAGGGGTTGAAAGTTTGTACGAAAAAAAAATTAAATCTGCACCGATTCTTATAAAAATTTAAATACAGGCTCTTAAAAATATTTCATTGAACATGTGTTTCGTGGTTTCTTAGAATTCATCCCTAAGGGAGCAAATAAGCGGGCGAAGCTGCGCACGCCCACTAGTAAATTATATAACAAATATTGTAAATATTAGTGGAGAAATTACATAGGTAATATTCAATTTAAAAAAAAAACCTCTGACTTGGCATTCCCGTACTATGTCAACTTGTCATTGCATTCCGAATACAATCCAAACAGCCAAGTAACTCAACGCCGCGCCGTAGTTATTCAATTACATTTTTTGCGCGATGAATTGAGTGCTAAACGACATTCTGAAGTGAATAATGGCGGCTTGCTCATTTGCTGGAAGCCATAATTCCATAACGGTTGAAAATGATTCGCGGCGGTGGTCTAACGGAGTTTGTTACATTAATACTAGATAATTGGCATAATATATATGTATGTATGTATATTTGTTTATTTGTACTACTTATTATATATTACTATTACTTTACACAAAATCGTAGATAAAAACATCAGCTTCACGCTGTTTCTCTGTCACAGCAGGGTAGGCAGAGGTATGTTAGTGTTAAAATTCCTCATTTTTCGCCGAACTCTGCGTATTGAATGGCGGAGAAATATAAATTAAATCAGCTTCACGCTGCATCTGTTTGCGCATTTAAAGCTGTATCTAGCTTAAAATGTGCACATAAATAGGCTTAATTTATTGCCGGTTTTATGCAAATACATTGAATAAATAAAACAATACATTGAATAAACTAACAGAGGCCTTCGTGGCGCAGCAGCATAGCATCTGACTATAAACGCGTAGGTTTTTGGTTCTATTAACACCGGGAGAATGCACAACGCTCTGGTAACTCAAAGTTCGCTCTACATACCCTGCTGTGTGAAATTATATAAATATAACTGAACTGGGCCTTAACTTTATTATTACACAGAATAAGATTTAAGATTTTAAATATGGAGATTAAAAATATCCTAAACAAAAACCTTTTAAGAGCACTGATTAATAAATAATTTCTTATTTAAACAATAAAATCCACTAAAAGTAGTTTTATGTAGTATGTATTGTGAAATGCCAGTAAAACAGCTACATCTGCCCTATTACGAAACTGAATTTCACCTGGGCTTGTAACCGATAGGGTTGGCTATTCCAAAAAAAAATCTACTCTAGCTTAAAATTCAATTCTTTCAATATAAACAAATAACAATAATTTACATTAATATATTTTATACAGTTTTGTAAAACGGATTATAAGAAAAATCTACTATGGCGAGTTAGTTGGAATGTGCATAAGGAAATTTTCAAGACAACTGAACTCAACACCTTGTCTTGTTGCCAGGGCAAAAAAAACGAAAACAATTCCCGAGTGAAAATAAAGTGGGATAGAACTCCCAACCATCAAGTTTACAGTCAGACGCTTTACCGCTACTCCACGACGGCGTTGCTAAAATGAAAACGAACGAAATATCTAAACTACAACTCGCCAACCCTAGCACTAACTATTTATGTTACTATAAACACTAAATAGATTGGAATCAGTCGAACGTTAACCTTTAACGATGTTAAAACCAAGTTATGATTTTAACAAGCATCACGACTGGCTGGAACCGAAGCCCAGTGGGAAACGGATAGTAATGAACAAATGAGATAAAACCCATTAATTTATTATATTTTTTTGTACTTTAGTGAAAAGTAGACGAGAAGTTTTAAAAAAAGTTCAAAAATGATAGCTAAAATATTATTTATTTAGTTACAATTTCATTCTTCTCTGTAAGAGAAGTTTTTTGAAGTAGGCGAAGAGTTTAGACATAAATCACATAGATTTTGAGGCCGTCCTGTTGCTCGAAAACATGCGTACGACTGTAAACTCAACGGCTGTGGGTTCGATTCCCACGGAAAATAATATTATCGTTTGAATATCGAAGTCGAATGAAATAATATTATCGTTTCCTCGTTCTGGTAACTTGACAAAGCGAGACGTTGAATTCCGCCACTCAACACGCAATGCTTCAACAATACAGCGGAAAATGGACAAGGGAAGTAACTTAACACTAGGTTCCCTATGCCTACCCCGCTACATACGGAATACATTATGAAGATAAAAAAAAACACATAACAATAAAACAAAAACGTGTTTGGTACACGTTTTTGTTTTATTGTTATGTGTTTTTTTTCGGGCGTCGGGCGTTACAAAATAATTCACACACCGACCTACTTCCATTCATGTTTAACTTGACCTTGGCTCTCTCAACTTGTCTTTGCAACGGTTATTAATAAGCTTGTTACTTCATTGAGATTAGACCGACTGCAATATGGGTAGTAGTGTCTTAATTAAAAAAACACGCAATGTTGTTTTTATTATTGTCTTATTAAAAAAAATTATATGTTCATAACATTATTTTTTACGGCCTTTTGTTAGATATAGTGCTGCGTTGAGTTATGCTGTTCAAAATTAAGTATATATATATCTCTGGACGGGTAGTAAAATGGGCTCCCTACCTATTACTAGTCTCCTTAATTTTTTTTCCTACAATCTTCAAGAAAAATTACATTTCATAGAAAATTATAACCCGAAGTAATGATTCACCGAATGAATCATAATTTCATTAAAATGAATGTTTTATCGAAACACTATGTTTTTTTTTAGTTAAAATATATTTTATTTTTGAGCACACTTCGTGGCAACGACCGCAGACGACCGTACGTCATACTTGTCTCGTCATTAATTAAAAAAAAAACCTCTGATATATATGCACAAAAAGAGTAATATAAAAATTTTAATATACATATATATATTTTTCGTTATAATGACTCGACAAAGTGCAATTTTTATAATCAATGAGTATATCTTTGACTAAGAATACATATATATAAATTTTTAAAAAGACGACCACCCAAAAACCTTATTTAAATACAATAAAAGTAACAATAATATAAAATGATCTCGACTCTAACTCAGGAAAATGATTATATTTAAAAGATTTTCCCACTCTAGACAATTATTAGTAAAGACAGATTGCTAGTTAAATTAGCTATGTATAATAAATAGCATACAAGTATTAAAAATGTTTACTTCACTTCTATAATAGATGAAGCTCATTTATATAAACACGAACAAAGGAGCTTTACGACGGGTCAATTAGTTATCGATCAGCAACGGAAATGTCAGTACACACTGTTATTAGATGTATTTTTGTAACCTCTCTTGGAATTAAAAGTAAGTCTATAATTTTAATTAATAAAATGTTACAACCTAAGAGATTTTAATAATTAAAAATAATTACATAAAATAATTATATAGCGATAACATTCTACATTGTAATGCACAATTTTGATTCATTCAATATAAGTCCATACATAATATAGTACCTACAGACAAAACTAAAATAGACTAAGTAAGTCGATATTTTAATTTAGGTTACAAAATTTTAAAAAAATTCAAAATTCAAAATATTCTTTATTCAAATAAACTATAAAAGCACTGTTGAATCGTCGAATGTACATGTCAACAAAAAGCTACCACCGGTTCGGAAGGCAGTTCTGCTGAGAAGAGCCGGCAAGGAACTCTCTCTGCTCTTTTCAAAGTCAATGGTATATTTTACTATTACATTAGCTGGCAGATATCCTGCATTACATTCAATAGACATTAATTCCATACATGTTTATCCTCTAAATATTCTTGAAACACTATATAGACATTACCATGTTTACAGAACTACTTTCCATAGACCTAGAAACTGAAGTTGAGTACATTAAGGTAACCCTTTCTTCACTCTTTTTATCCACATGAGTGAAACTCAAATCAAGCTTATAAAATGAAAAATATATTACTCTAACTTTACATACCATTACAATATCTAAAATCGCCTGAAATAATTTAATTATGTAAGGTAAATGAAACAAGCTATTATTAAATACTTTAAGAATTCATGTAATTATATACGAAATACGTATCCTGGATTGGTTTTCGATTGACGAAGCCTTCCGCTGGTGGGTCATTACATATCCATATATGTAATTTGTGGCAGCATTAGTTTTAATTAATAGAATATTTATTAGTACGTATATAATATTAATTGTAAATTGTTATATTAGTTACGTAAAACGTTTAGAAACTATCCTGCCATTTTATGATGATGAAAATAATAACCTACTAAATAAATATGTCTGATTAACCACTACACTCCTGGGTTGTTAGGTATTATTTGATGGCATACCTTTTATCTTTTGTGAGTAGAAGCATTAGACGTCTTATCAGGCCCAAGAAATAACTATATTAGTACATTATAGAAAGTTGCTTTTATATTTATTGTATGAAAACACACGTAGCTAAACATATAGAAATTATTTAGAAGGTCAATGCTAAACGCATACAATACCTTGGAACATTCAGTCCACTGTGCAGTTGCTTTCAATTGACCATTCCGCGGCCTAGAGATCAAAAGGTCGAAATAATAAATACTCGTATAGATAAGAAATAAAAAGAAACAAATTGATGGTCCAGACGCAAAAAACACACTTAACAATGAGAAAGGCAAGACATTTTATGTTGAAAAAAACCTTTTAAGTCGCCTTTGTAGTGAACTGATCGTATATTGTAAGTAGTTGATTTATAGCGTTTAGAAAGTGTTGTTACATGTCATAGTAGTGGGTTCGAGGTCTATGGAATAGAAATGGACAGAATTTTTGTTGCATACAAAAGATATTGCAACACAAAAACAAGCATCAGCAGTGGTCCCTATTCGTTGATAGAAGAATAACATGAGCAAAATTTTAAAAATATTGACTTTAAAAAACCATTAATAATTCTGAAGTAAAATATAGTTTTATATCCACAATAAAAAACTAAATTATTATATAAAATTTGAAACCAGCTTCAAAAGAAATATACCACCTGTTCAAATAATTCTTATATTTAAGAATGTGGGTGGACTTGGAACTTTTAATAAAGCTTTATTTTTTATGCACTAGTATTTGAAACTTCTGACTGTAAGCGTCACGGTTGTGGATTGGATTCCTACATCTCCTACTTGGAGAAATTAGTTATTCACCATTTTCAATTCCTCGCATTGGTAACAAGCCAAAGTGCGGCGTACAGTTCCATTTAACGCGCAATGTCTTGGAGATTGGGCGGTGCATGGGGAACGGAGTGTCTTAACACTAGGATCCCTTTGCCTACCTGCTAGCGTGAAGCTAGGAAAGATATTTTAAACTTCTAATAAAAAAATAGAAGCGACTATCCGCTCTCCGCTTACCGCTCTAATTCAAGTCCTTGTTCGAGAATGAACAAAAATGAAAGAGAGAAAGTACAAAAATGTTGTATAAGAAGTCGTACGAAGCCGGATTCGAACTCGCACCCTTTAGACATGTTTCTAATACTATAGACCACTTAAAAACATCATAACACCATATCAATGGGATCCAGGTCACTTCCTGCGGACCTTGCGTGGCAGCCGGCCAATAATCGTAAGAGATCATTAAATAGGCGTGGACAGATATAAAAATAGACAACTGCGCTATGGGGAGACGCAGTGACGATATGAATTGATTTCGGCCAGTTTGTCTAGAAGACTCTTAAAATATATTATAGTTCTTTATAAGTTTTATATTTTCATATTTTTTTTTACATTTTCACGCTGTTTCCCGAATATAACAGGATAGCCAGTGTGTCTAATATTAAGACGCTTCCCACTTTTTGCCGATATCTACAGGCATTACGTGTTGAGTGGTGGAATTCAACGCCGCGCTTTTCCTACGCTTTTTCACGCTTGTGCCTCTGCGCCACGACTGGCCTAAATTATTCTATATTAATAAAATATATAAAAGTAAAAAAAGAGCGATAAAATAAAATTGTCTTAAAATTTTACTTGACGACACTATTTAAAAACACTAAAATGACAAGAATGCCATTAAATTTTATTGTTGAAGTGCAATATTATAAATTCGTTGTATTTTAGGTGTTATAAAAATACTCAACCCAAAAAAATATATAATTAAAAATGCCTTTAATTTTTTTATTTACTTCTATATATTCATGTCTGCCGCAGTGTCACAGCCCCTGACTGTAACCGGACTGTTGTAAGTTCGTTCCCCCTAGTGGGTAACTTGGAAGAATGAGCATTTTCATTTCCTCGCTTTGGTAACAAGACCTAAGCCTGGTGTTGGCTTCCGCCACACTACACGTAATGTCTCGAAAATGTGGATTTGAAGTTGGACCAATATCTTCTTATTCTGTACTTTCGCGATAAAATAATTTTAACTGGTCGTTCTTCCTATTTAAAATCCCTTTTTACCCTACTCGATGGCTATTTCGATGCTGCGATATTTATAGGTGCCAGTTTATAGGTCAATGTAGTAACTAACATTATATACACTTAACCCCTTTATAAATAAAAAATGGTATAGATACATAGATTTAATATTAGTTAAACTTTAATTAATGTCTGTAAGTGCAGTTAAGTAGGCTTTAAGAAATTAATTTAACGTAACTTTTTTATGCTCATATAACATTAACATAGTTAACTTATTTAATTTTAATTTGCTTGTGTGGATTAGATCAAACTCATAGAAACGAAACTGCCAACCAAGACAAATCCCGGCGTTGAGTTTCGCCAATTAACATGCAGTGTCAAAATTGAGTGTAAAGTGGGAGCGCAGTATATTTACATTAGGATCCTAACACATACCCAAACATTATTTAGAGCCCAGACTCATGTAACTCGAAAGCTCTCAGGGGAGCTTTCGGCTTATAATAAGTGAAGTTAGTGTTAAACAAACAAACTTTATAATAGCACTACAGAAACTAAAACTACTTAGTCTCTACATACGACTACGAGTACCTACTGACTAAAATTCTGTAATCTATAGAAAAAAGTGTATGACAGCTTCATTGCTTTAATTTTATAACTTATATTTTTTTTTATTTGCTTCCCGTTGTATCCCGCATAAAGCAGAGAAAGCAGAGGGAACCTAGTGTTAAGACACTCCCCACTTTCCGCCGAATTTTTCGAGGTGTTGTTGGCAGGCATATTTCGTTAATGACGCCGGACTCTTGACTCGGTGCCAGAGCGAAGAACTGACAATATTCATAAAAAAATTATAATAATCAACGTTACATAAATTCAATAACTTCCATTCAAAATTTTATATTTATATCAAAATTCTAACAGAAATAATAGGCATAAATTGTCTATGTATATGAAGACTATTCAAACCTAATGTAGTAAGAAAATATTTAAGACAAATACAAAATTATAAATTTATTTTCTATTTATTTTTTACGTCTTTACATTTAAAAGATAAATTATATACAAAAGATTGGAAAAAGCATGAAAGTAAAGCAAAAATATGAATTTCAAAGGCTTTGAGAACAGACACGTTCCCACTACCGAAGCAATAATGTCTTTGTGGTAGAGACTATATTGTGGCAAAATAAATTTCTTGTTAAACAAGGAATTGTGATTAATTACATAGTTTTATATAAACAAAAATATTATATATTTTTAGCTTTACGCTGTATCCCGCACATAGCACCTGGAAAACTGATGTTCATCCCATTTAAGACACTTCCTCACTTTCCGCTGAATTTTGAAACCATTGAGTGTTGAGCGGCAGATATCAATGTTGCACTCTGCCTCGTTACCAGAGCAAGAAAACGAAAATATTTAATATTCCGTTTCCTCGAGTAGGAATCGAACCCACAACCTGTCGCGTTTACTGTTGCTTGCTTGTGCCCCTGCGCCACGAAAGTCGTCATAAAAGTATATAGATAAAAAAATTGTTTGTTGTCGGCTATAGAATGTGCTAGGTAGCAAATGAGAAAATTTGAACCTTCTCATTTCTTCCATTTTAAACAAATTCAAAATGTAGGCTTACTTTTCTAACAAGACGACATTTCTAATCTATTAAAAGATTGTTAGAAAACTTAGAATAAAAATTCAATGTAACAGCAAAATGTTATTGAAGCCAACGTTATTCACTTGGCACGTGACTGCCTGAACGTGATAGTTGAGATTCCAAATGACATTCAGACAAATATACTTTCATTTCCAAGGTCTGGTTCCGCCACCTAGCGCGCAGCTAATATAGATAAACGGAAAACAGATAACGGAATTATTTGTCACTAAATAAGATCCTTATTATATATGCCACAAAAAGGAAGTTTGTGAAATGTGATGTCATAAAAGAAATTCCATAGCTTTAACAATTTCAATAAACTTCTTTCACAGATATAAAAAAATGAGATAAAACACCACAAATTCAAAGAACATCCTATACTATACCGTGACGAAAATTCCATTTTGAATGTATAATACAAGTGGTATCCCTGTATGAATATTAATAGTCTATTGTTGAGAAAAATTACACAACTATTGATACAGTTGTACGGCGTACGTGCCTCGTATGTAATCAGCTTCTCCTTGGCCCTATCAATTCATTCCAGTGAAATACCCGGTAATATAATATGTAGTAAGTTAAAAGCGGTGTTTTATTTATATTCTATGTATTTTTTAGCTTCCACATAGCAGTGTAGGGAGAGGAAACCTTGGAACCTAGTGTTAAGACACTCCGATCCCATTAAGACATTTTCGTTACACATTTTCCGCCGAATTCTGGGGGCATTGCGTGTTCAGTGGTGGAACTTTACGCCCCGATTTTACCAGAATATAAAAAAAATTAGTTCGCCAGTTTACCAGGGCGAGGAAATGAAAATATTAAATATTTAATTTCCTCGAGTGGCAATCAAATCCACAACCTGTCACATTTACAGTCAAGACGACGAATGTGAAATATTTATTTAAATTTATATTTTCATTTCTTCGCTCGGGTGTTGAGGCAAAGCGCAACGTTGAGTTCCGTCACTCAACACGCAATGCCTCCAAAATTCGGTAAAAAATGGGGGATAGAGTTTCTTAACACTAGGTTCCCTCTACCTACTGCGGTGTACTTATTAGATAACTAAAATACTACTACCCCAGTATTTTTTATCATACCCATTATCATAGAATATCTAAATAACATTGAACGGAATTAATTTAAATTTATTTATATGTTCTCATGGAAATCGAACCCACAACTACCACTGTAACCAATCGCCCGACGCTGTTACACATAATTATAATTACCTATCTTATAAACATAATATTTATAACGGTACTTGTAAGAGCAAATTATGAAAGCGGAAATTAACATCGTCGTAACTCGTGACGGTGTTTCTGATCTACATGCACAGGATAATCATAGGGTCGATTTGGCATTATTGTCAAGAATTTTAAAATTAGCGGAATCGAAAATAGAGATTCTACTTATTTATAGAGAACATTTTTCTTCATAGATCTACTGACATGTTTTTTTTTATTAGTCACTGTGTGTAAGAGGCGAAGTTCAACGCCTAGCTTATTACAAAAGCGAAGCAATGAGAATAATTAATTTCCTCGAGCGATAATCGAACCTACAACCGCCTCGATACAGTCAAACGTTGTTCCCCTAAAGACAATTTTTTTTAACGTACAAATCTACACAAAAACTATTTACACTATTGAACACGAACGCTTATCACCGTCCAATATTTGCACGAGTAGTTACCGATAGCTAGCTGGCAGTCAGTGCAAACACAACCGATGACGCGTGTTATTTAATTTGTAATGTTATTTAACTTGTGTAACTTTTAAATGAAAATAATCGTACAAAAGTTTTATAGTTAAAAATAAAAATAAAAAATAAAAAAATGAGATCGTTGTGACTGCAACGACAGTTGCGGGTTAGGTGTGGGTCAGGGGGATTCTTTTTCATTTTCTCGCTTTGCTCTCGTGTTGACACTAAGTTCCCTCTGTCTGCTGATGCAGGATAAAGTGTGAATTTTTTTTGATATGTAACGACAAGGATATGTTGACATATCCTAACGACTGTTGGTGTGACTGTGGTTGACTGTGAGATTACCGCTGTCTCATAAACTTCAAGATTGTTTTCTGACGCGCTAGTGAAAATTTAAAAAAATCTAATCTACTCATATATTTTTATTTATTTAATCTACCCATTACTAAGCGATCCTTTTTAATATAAAAAAGTTCACATTCTGCTATTTCAGTGTCTTCTTTCACGTTTTACTTGAAGAAATGAAATAATTAATAATTTCATTTCCTCGCTCTGGTAACCAGACAAAAAGTGGGAATGAGTTCCGCCACGCAATGCCTTTGGCATTCTACGGAAAGTGGGCAACGGAAATGTCTTAATGGAATGACACACTAGGTTGTCATGTTCCCTCTGCCTACACTACTATATGCGGGTTACACCGTAAAGTTAACAAGAACGTTCACACATTTTCCACATTTCTGGTGTTAAAACACTTCGTTCTATATTATCTGCTTTAATAGATGGCATTGTCACACTGTATCTAAAGTTACCTTAATAACTCCTCACTCATTAAAAAAAGCTGTAATATTTCACAACACCGCAAATATAATAGAAAATTACCGAAAAAAAAACAAAACGGAAAGACGAGACCGGTGATTATTAGTTTTCCCCATTGTTTGCTCAACCTCCCGCATGGCGCAACGGCGGAACATATTTTACGATCATTTTTAAGTGAAACTGTGTATTTGCGAGGAAAACGTAGGTTAGCATGTAACGGTCTGATGCAATGTATTAACGTATACCTCGTAGGCGGTTATAATGTATTTATATTTTATAAATAACTTTTATTAGCGGCTTCGCCCGCGTGATCTAAAGAAGATAACCAAGAGCTAAGCTAGGTAGCTTTCCTCGTTAAAGCTATAAAAGTAATTATTCGTGCAGCGGCCAAGAGTATGACTGCAAATGCGACGGTTGCGGGTTTGATTCCCGCTTGGAAGAAAAAATTATTTTCATTTCATCGCTCTGGTAACGCTATTTAACACCCAATGGCCCGAAAGTTGGGCGGGGTAAGTAAGAAAAGGAGTATCTTGACACTAGGTTCACTCTGCTCCATCTTGCTCGTGCGGAATACAACGTAAATCCAACATAAACAGAATTTTTCAATTCGATCCCATAGTTCCTCACAAAAAACAGGGTAGGCAAAGAGAACATAATATTTTAAAATTTACTCCATCTGAAATCATGTTCAATACATTCTCCCAAATGAGAATCGAACCCACAACCGCCGCGCTTATAACCAGACTATCGCTGCGCGAAGGCGGCTTCACAACATTATAATACTTATAATTCCAAAGGAGACCTCCATAATGAAAGTATAACTATGTAGAATATTAACCTAAAAGTAAAAAAAAGGTTCTGTTTGCAAAGGACTGTCGGTTATACCAATATGGGAAGCCATTAATATTAAAGTAATATGAATTATACCTACCTATATGTATAAGTAAGAAAAATTTGATGTTTTTTAGATCGTACCCTAGATTAGATTCCTAAAATGCTAGATTTGTATAAAACCAAGTCTGACGTAGTTCTGGAGAACTGATCAATAACTTAAAAATATCTTTAAAGTATTTGGCAATAGCTAATACATATGTATATCTAAAACGACCAGACGTCCTCTTTTTTTCTTATGTGTCCCGGTTTCTCCAAAGATGGCACCAGGACGTAAAAATGTCCTGGTTTTTTTTTTGATTTCATTGTCAAAAAATAACCCAATGGAATTAACCTAAAAAAAACCGAAATAACCGAAAGTTTTTGTTAATTTTACATAAAAGTACGAAACGAACCCTACACATTTCTGCTGTGGGTGAAAAAACCAAAAGCATGGTACCTACACAAAATGTAGGTGGTAAAAACCAAAAGCATGGCACACAAGGCAGAGTGAACTTAGTGTAAAGACACTCCGCTGCGTTTTATCAAATATTTCTCATAAAAAGAAAGCAAACCTCATATCTCATCAAACACGATAATCCTTTATACAAAGCTACTGTAGAGATAAACATGATCGATGACTATAACATTGCTATTACTAAAGAACATTAGGAGGCAATTTCATATCTGCGGCTCTCTTTGTACTGTCTTTAGATCGTAGAGTAAACGATTCAGTATATAATGATATATACGATAAAGGAAAACGGTTGTATGTACCTTTATATTTTAAATACGTTTATTCTTAGAGGCGCGGCCCAGGGGCACAAGCGTGCGACTAATTACGCGACAGATTTTGGGTTCGATTCCAATTAGAGGAAATGATGTATATGAGGAATATGATCAAAATGTTTAATTTTTGGTTATTGGCGGCGTTGAGCTGAGGTTCGCTACTTAATGCACAATGTCTCTACAATTCGGCGGAATGTGGAGGACGAGTGTATTAACAGTAAGTTCTTAGGTTCCCTATGTCTACCCTGCTCCATGCGGGTAGCAGCGCGAAGGTATAAAAATATATTACAGGAAGCGCAAACTAAGCGGAGAGAATCAAATAAATTCATTATTTTCTCTATTTTTAATAAAAAATAAGCTCATTGCGTATTAATAATTTGACACCACCAAAACTTAAAACCGCAGCTAGTTAGCTATCAAAAATATTTTCAACATAAACAACTCTTACTTAATTAACTTCTTTTGATCGTGGTTCGTACCTACTACTACCTACGTTTGACCTCACAAAGTATTATAACTGCGGTTACTGAGTCGAATTGCATTATTACAAAAGCCATAACGGAACGTTGAACCAATTGTAGGGTGGCCATAAAATATGTTTTAATAGAGAATAATATTATATTTTAATATAAATGAAATATAAATATAAAAATTGTATATAGAAGTTTATACGTAATTTGCGTACCAGCAAATTATCACTATGGGCTCGATTCTCACTCACAGAAATAAATTATTTACAATATATTTTCTCGCTCTGGCAATAAGATTAAACGCGAAGTTTACTTCGGCCACTAAAAAGTATTCTGAAAATTTGGCGATGCGTGGAAAACGAAGGGTCTTAACACTAGGTTCGTTCCTACCTTCAGGATGCAGCGTGAAGCTAAAAAACTAGTTATAAAGTAAGGATACGCTGTAGATATGGCTCTTTTAATCTTTATTTATTCGCTCCAAATAAACCAAGGAGACAGCAAAGATTTCGAATTCACAGCTATTTCACCCCCCAACCTTACAACATCTATCCATACCTATATTATAAATTCGAAAGTAACTCTGTATGTCTGTCTGTCTGTCTGTCTATCTGTCTTTTACGCAATCAGGGCCAAACCGCTAATTTAATTGTGATAAAATACTCATATAGAGATACTTGAGGGTGTCGGGACGAACATAGGATACTTTTTTTTTTTCTCATATTTGTAATATTTTCGATATATACCAATATATTAAAATAATTAATTTGACAAGCAATTTATTCCGCCATGTTAATAATAATCGTCGCTACGCGTTGTTAAGCAACGGCTTGCAAAGTTTGCTGTTTTAAGAAAACGTCACCCAAAGTGAGTTTGCTTAATGCATACATGGCGCGCGCCGATATAGATTTGTATACATTAACAAAAATTAGATGATTTCTATAATTTGATATTCATCCTTATGAAAATAAATATAAGAGTCACTTTTAGCATTTCATCTAGATGGAAATTATAGTTTACTGTATAACATTCTAATAAATAATTAAGATGTCACTGATTCCAAATGACCTAGCCTACGAGTGGTATAGTGGGCAGATGACTTTGATGGTTTTGTAAATTTTTATATATTTTCGAATTACTATTATTTTTTATGTAATTATTTGCTACTTATAATTAATTTATCTCAGTTCGGTTATCTATACCGATGTGTACAATTGATGTATACAATTAAAATATCGTAATTTTAATCATTTGAGATTTTATTTAATATTGTTCGCAAAAATTAATAATTATTTAATATAGAAAAATGTTTAGTACGCGCGCACGGCAAACTTTAGGTATTTTTTCTAATATTAAGAATTTCCTTTAGTTACTTTTACTTCTTTTGTTTGTTCATTTCAGCTACTCAGATATTTTTTCTAATAATAAATCTCCACTTATTATTATTTTTAACTTATTTTAATTATTTAGGCTTATATTGTCGCGGGCGTAGCCGCGTCCGGGCCCACTAGTTAATTAATAAATAGTTTTAATTGCCCCAAATATCCCAAAACATAGTCACCGTACGTACTTGACACGCTGCCAACGCTTTGTATTGTTTGTTACGTCATTTGTTTATAGTAGTCTCATTCACGGCAGGCGAGCGCTAAATATTGTAGAGCAGAGTTGATGAATAAAAAACGTTTGACACTTTCACGTTTTCGCCCCCCATTTTTTTTCTTCACGCTGGATCCTGCATATTGCAGTGTACGCAGAGGGATCCTAGTGTTAAATCGACATCTACACAATATGTTGAAATGTCCGTTGAATTAAAAAATGATTTTTAGGTTCCTTTTATTCATATCATATTTTATTTCA
This sequence comes from Heliconius numata, assembly GCA_016802625.1. NCBI lineage: Eukaryota > Metazoa > Arthropoda > Insecta > Lepidoptera > Nymphalidae > Heliconius > Heliconius numata. The sequence continues at coordinate 50,874 of JAEBDU010013206.1, forward strand.
GGCAACCGTGTAGGAAGTATTTATTATAAAAATATTAAGTTGCTTAGACAACTAAGCTAAGCTAAAAAAACGAAGAAATTGCGTCTACTTTTACAGAAACCGAACCAAGCTTTTATAAGGTGAAAAGTAGTATTTCCTTAAAAAGAATACATGTAACTTTTTATTTTAAAAAAAACATATTTTTACATATAAAACAGTTTTTACAATTCTGCGGCTTACTTTATTTCAATTTTAAATTTGTAGTTTTAATCAAAAATTTTAATTCCCAGCGCTAGCCAAACTGCTCTTGGCAACCATTGGACATTTTCATTTAACACTATAAAACTACCTATATTATTATATTTTTATATATGTATCGGTATATAAGGGAGAAGTGGCATGAAAGAGCCAGTTTACTAAATGAAGCAAAAAAATATACTTTTAATTAAAGAAATTAAGATGTTTTTTCCTCAAATTATTATTTATTTATTAAACTAGGTAATTTCGTACGAAAAAACCCTTAAATACAATAATTAATCAATAAAATATTCATTTTAAAAAAATGTGTCATTTGGCTCTTTCATAACATTTCGGTATTGAAAGAGCCATTAAAAGTTATGAAAGAGCCAGTCTTATATTATGAGGTATAACAGTGAAAATTATGGTAAACAATATTAAATAAAAACGATTTAATAATTCTTATTAAAAAGTAATGTTTTTTTAATTCTATCAGTCATTTTAAGTAGATAATTCTAATAAACTTTTTAATCTTACATTATTCAGACCAATCACATTATATGAACCCTTTGAGCCAATCATCACTCGCATTTTCAATTTCTTTCCACTTATCTAGGCAGAAACCAATGGCCATGGCCAATTTAATTCTTCAATTCCTGATTTCTCGGGCCTTTTTCGTTTTTTCTTTAGGCTCTTTCAAGGCCCGTCCACCCGGCTCTTTCATAACTTATTCTATAAAAAAATGTAACCTCCAAAATGACAACGGTATCAAAACTTTTCAAACTGAATTTTAATGCAGTTACAAGGCCAAATATATACATAAACTCAATCTATATTCCAATTACCCGTATTTGTTTACAATGAAATACTAAAAAACAACTCAAAGGAGTTAAAATATTTACTTTGGAATGCCAAAAACTTCAACTCGACGTATCGGCGTCCGTTGGTTCCGATGAACTGTAAAATTTTTGTGGGTGGTTTTGTGGTGTAATATTGCCATTTAAAAATAAATTATTCTAACGAATCCGTTCCTAAACTACTATAATATTGCAAGTGGCTCTTTCAAAACCTGGCTCCTTCATGCCACTTCTCCCTTATAACGCTCGTTAGATTTCACTACAATATGAGAAACAAATTAATATAACCAACTATACAATTATAAGTAATGTTTTAAATTTATAACTTTTTATAAGTTGTCTTTTAATAATCATAATTAACCACCGATCAACGTCTGAATGAAAGAGGCTTTTCATCCCCAAGAGACATACCGATATATAAAAAAAAGGAGAAAAACAAGACAAACATTCATACTTATTCCTCCATATATACATATAGACATCCCATGACTTTTGTTTCAAGGCCATCGACCTTGCCTTACCCTCGACAAACGAAAAAGCTGAACAACAAAACATATGGGAGTGTTCTATACACTTGAACATATGAAAAAATCATTTGGGGGGGGGGGCGGTACTTATTACTACATAACTCTTACAGCTTCGATATAAAGTTGAAAATTTACAAGTAGTTTTGGGCGCGACTACGCTGCGTTGAAATACCTTTTGTCTGTATGTACCTTTGTTTCAGAAAAAGGCCTGCATTATGTGCAGGATGGCAGGAATATTTTAGTGTTTTCAATAGACTATTTACGTCGATCAGTGAGCTCGTATTGTTGGTGCTCGCGCTGCACGCTGGTAATGGAGTGGATCATACATTAACTATGCGTACGCATTAAACTTATGACAGTCAAGTGAATTGTTCTCTTTTTTTTTGGGTGGCTAAATGTCATATTATGTTACTGATATGGTAGCTTTATTACTTATATTTTTTTTTTGCTTCACGCTGTATTTCGCATACCTACAGCAGGGTAGGAAGAGAGAACCTAGTGTTAAGACACTCCCTTCCCCACTTTCCGCCTTATTTTTAATGGCATTGCGTTTTAGTGACGGGCTCAATGCCAGTAGGGAGTTAGTGCCAGAAGGGAGAAATGAAAACATAAATAAATAATAATTCATTCCCCCGATTCCTAGAGGATGCATTATTCAATATCTACATTTCTTCGTCTAGTCTAGTCTATCTAGTCTATATATATAAAATCGAAAGGTCACTCACTCATCACGAAATCTCAGAAACTACAAGTGCTATGAATCTGAAATTTTGCATAGGAGTTACTTTTAGGACGTAGGTGCTCGCTAAGACGGGAATTTGCAATATTCGATTTCTAAGGGGTTGTTTTTGGGGTCGAAAGTTTGTATGAAACTTCGTTACTACAAATGCTAGGAGTCTCAAATTTTGTATAGACGTCACTAGGACGTAGTCATGGAGACAAAAATTAATAATAACATAGTTCACGCGGGTGAAACCGCGTGCGGGCCGCTAGTAATAATATAAAATGAGGCACGACGTTTATCTCCGCCACTCAATTCGCAATGTTGCGTAAATTTAACAAAGTGGAGTACAGAGTGTCCTAACACTAGGTTAGCTCTACCTACCCCACTATAGGCGGGATAAAGCGTGAAACAAAAAATAGTAATAGCACTTTATAGCAATATATTCAACGATTAGCTACAATAACGTACGTGCCATCACAAATAACAGTTTACGGAGCCACCAACTGGTCCAGTTTTTACCCGGCATCCTGTCATCTAATGAGATGCAGCTTCCTCCGTCTTTGTGACGGCGTTCTGTATTGATCGTCGTCGTTGTGTGTATTCTGCATCCATTGCCCGTTATTATGCTAACTTGGTATGTTAGAATGGTTTAAATTTGTTCATTTAACGACACTTTGTATAATAGGTGTTTTATTTCTTTTATTATTTACAATATTTTTTATTTTGAGGCCAGTAGTGACTGTAAACGCGACAGGTTGTGGGTTTGAGTCTCACTCGAGGAAATTAAATATATAATACTTTTATTTTTCGCTCCGGTAACGAGACTAAGCACGGCTATGAGATCCGCCATCGAATTTGGCAGAAATGGGAGAACGAAAATGTCTCAACGCTCGGTTCCTAGATTCCCTCTGCTTACCATTCTATGTGCATACACATTCTACAGCGTGGAGCTAAAAAAATAGTCTTACATAACATGTACCATGGAACACTTCTATAAGCAACGAGATCAAAAAGAATAATCATTTAAATGAAATAATACGTTTTCCAGATGAAAAACCGAATCCACAATCGTCGTACGCAGACAGTTCCACCATAACATCATCACAATTTTGAGCAATGTCAACTTTTAACTCGCAAATAAAAAAATATCTTAAAAATCAATACCAAAAATAAAAATTGACAAATAATTTCTAGTCTGGACGGTTTCCAAGATACCTACATATTTTATACGTTGTCTAAAAAATATTTTTCTTTACCAAATGTAAAATAACACTTTAAAATGTCAAAAATATTACATAAAATCGACACTTTCCAACCAACACTTAGAAATTATCACAAAAAATATTCACCGATCGTTCTAAACCAATAAAAGTGGCAACTGCAAAGCGAGCGGGAATGAGGACCACTTGAAGCAAATTGTTGGAAGGATAGCAAACGGTTTATAGGCGAGGGATAGATTCCAATGTTTGTGGGGATTTTCAGATATTCTCTAACGATTTAGCATTCAATTGGTTCGCATTTTCCTTTTGGATAAATTCCTTTGAAGTAAAATTTTCAATTTCATACGCTGTTTTTGGTATTATTTGCTTATTACAAGTAAATAACGAGTAACTTATTTGGTATTTAATGAGATTTTAGAGTCATTTACCCACATTGATATGTCTTGAACAAAACTAATAAACACGTTTTATTTAACACTAAAAAGTACAAAAATAAACATACCCAGAACTATAAATTATATGTGCCTAAGCTTACTAGTAACTTCTAAAGAGTTCCACTGTTCATGTCTTGGCTTCATCATCAGATCAACTCGATGATACCATATTATTATTATGTCACTTGAGATAAATATACATTCCAAGTTTCATGATTACAAGTCGACCTAAGAAAAGTGTGTTAAAAAAACTGTAATGGAAGTACATAGATAGCTACTGAAAATGAATATGCGTGCCAGAAAAGTAGTGTCCCATACCTATGCTCTACGTTCTAGAAGTAATTTCCTTGTAACTTTCACAATTTCTGTTTCTAATATAAAAAAGTCACAATGTGGTCTAGTATCTTTCTCTTTTTTTTTCTTATCAATAATTTATCTAGCATTACTGACAATTATAATCGTTTACACAGCTGCATCGAGCATCTGACTTTTTACTTGCAAGAAAGGAATACCAGCATTGATGTTGGATATCTATCTATTCTAAAGATTTTTTATTTAAAAGCTTTAATAAAATTCAGTTCAGTGCTGTAATTATAGTGTTTCGTGTGAGACGTTAGAATACGAGAAAACGCTTAAATTGTTTATTTTTTGATAGAACAAAATTTTTCTTTAAAATCCCCTTAAAATAGGCATATTATCCTAAAAATTGCTAATAATACTATGTATTTACACATATAATATCTAATATATTAAATTTTTTAGATACAAAATATATATTCGAACCGTGAAATCTAAATATTATACATACGGACGTCCTTTCTTTAAGTTAATTACTAAAATTACATATGAAATTATGTTATTTGTCTAGAACATCCATAATGTTGATTATTTGTTTTAATATTTAATGACTATCCATAGCAACCGTCAATCATAACTGTTCCCCCATTGTTGATGATATCACGAGTAGAAAGTTACAATTTGCTTTGTCGCTACGAAATTATGGCATTGTACTGAATCAAGTCTGATAATAAACTTTACCGATTCACGCTGTATCCCGCATATAGCAGTCTAGGTAGTGGGAAAGAAGTGATAAGACACTCCGTTCCCCACGCGTCGCCCCATTTTCGAGATGTTGTATTTGAGTGGCAGATTTACAGATAGCACTTTGCCTTGTTAGAACAAAGCATTAATAAAAAAACCATTTCCCCGTATGGAGATCAAACCTACATCTATCGTGTTAGGCAGATAGTGTTCTACTGTGCCATGATGGGGTTCATCTATAACCAACACTAAAATGAACTTCAATAGTACACATATTGCCTAAACACAATTTCGTGGTAGATAATCTTTTTGAAAGTTAAAATATTAACTTAAAACAATCTTCTCAACAGACCTATCACTAATACCGTTAAAAAGAAAACTAGTACGGATGTGAAGGCAATCATAATAATTTTAGTAAGTACTAGATATTTCCTTCCTCATTAAAAATATCAACTATTTTTATAAATTAATACTTTTTTTGTGAGATCTACTTATGTTTTAGTTTCATAAATATTAACATTTGCTATTTACTGGGTTGTTTGTTAGTGTTACCACATTACCAAAGTAGCTTTACGATTTTAAGCACTTCCCTACACTCTCCAACGAAACGTCATGCCCAAATTCCGTAAAGAGTAAAAGTAGTTCCAACAGTGCCTTGAAAGTTAATCTTCAACAGAAGAGATTTTTATATTATGGATTGGAAATGTAATAAAACATTTTTTTTACATTTACATACATTAACTTTTGAGAAGAACATTCACATTAAAAAATATTTTTAAAAAAAGGACAGTTTAAAATCATTTGTGGTTTTTGTACTTCATCATCATAATACATGCTTGTAAAAAATTATATATTAAAAAAAAAACAAAACGTAAAACATACGTGACTTAGTTTTTAACGTGGAGTTTTGAATGAAAAACGAAATTATAACATACAGTAATGGTTATGTTGTTATATGTAGTAGTAGGTATCTATGTATAACATATAATCTAAATATGAGAGTAGATTTAATTTTGCCTAAAGCCGTTTATGGACGTACGAAGCCCTACAACTAAAATAAAAATAAAATAGTAAGCTTTTTTTATGATTACATGTAAAACATATTTTTTATGTATGTTACATAATTGTATTATAAGTAAAAAAAAATGTAAAATCTATATAAATATATTCCATTTAAACATCCGTATGAATAGATATGCGAGTCAATAAACAAAGTTAAGTTCATGATTGTTCTATTCCAGAATATGGTAAGACCTCAAAGCTACCTTCGCAAAAACAAAAAGAATAGATAGATATTTAGATATTACTCCAGTACTATAAGCAATTGGTGGTTTCCTTTGAGCATCCTGGAGCATACCTTACAGCGGAACCAATTCTGTCGACGTGTACATAGTGTTCGCTATTTATAGGACGTTATTCTTTGTTACATCCGCATTGAAGGATAATGACCGTGAAATGAATGATGTTGAGCACAACACGCATTTAAGAGATGGTGGAAGCAAGGTATTGTGGAAATAAATATCATATAAGATTATGCAACTGTTTTCTTTATTAAATGGTAAAGTGTAACTTTTCAGTGCTGATTGTTAGGGTTCCGTAGTGTTTAAGGAAAAAAGAACCCTCATAAGATCCCTTTGTTATTTTGTATTCTATTGTAAGAGACCCAAAGATATTTATTTTAAAACTTTTTGTCTGTATGTCTGTGTGTTTAATTACGCTAGTCTCAGAAACAGCTAAACTGATTTAATTTTTAAAAAAGTACCATTGTATAGAATATCGTTCGACCGTTTTATTGAATTGGCTGTAACTTTACTTTTCAATATAGGTATAGATATTTTTTTAATAAGTAAATAAGTAAATTAATAATTATGTGATTCAAACGAGTGAAGCCGCGAGCGCGTCGCTAGTATTAAATAATTACATCACACTTATTGAAAGTCATCAATCAGTGGTTAAGGAAAAAAATATATATGAGTATAGTTCTGGGAAAGAACTGTCGAGACAAAACACTGCAGGAATATATTATTAATTTTAATAACACTTGTAAAAAATATCTGACATCCATTCCACATAATATAGGCTCAATCAACTGTACACAATGGTTAGGTGTTCTTCCATTTCTACAACGGCTATAGGGAAAAGATGAATTTCCTAACATAAATAAAAATAAGAAAGTGTTTTTATTAACCTTAATAAGTTTTAAGTAACTTTCTAGTACTTGATCAGAAATCATACAAAGACGTTCAACCACATAGAAACCGCAGAACATACATGCATTACCAATCCACTTTCTTGTGTAATTCTATCCTAGAAAGAACTAACGAGATTTCTTTAAATATACCTAGTTTTTACTTTTCAGTTCTGCCACAATTTTGTGTAGACAGAAGTTTAATTAAAGAGACTTCGTTTCCCATTTTTGCCCATAATAAGATCGTAGCGGTTCAAAAATATTAAATAAATACTAAATATTGTATAGGTACTAACCGTCGCCCGAATTTCGCAAACGCAGGATAGACAGAGAAAATCTAGGAATCTAATGTTAAGATACTCCGTTCCCATCAAGATAAGACAAATTAAGCTCCTGCCTCCTTACCGTTGACATATTACAATCATGAAATTGTTACGGAACCCTCGGTGGTCAAGTGCGACTTGCTCTTGACCGGTTTTTTGATAGATGATCTATCTTTTTATTTAATTGGTACAAAATTATAAAATATAAAATGTTAGTGTATCACACTTTTTTATAGCTTTTAATCAATTAAATAAGAAAATACTAAAAATAAGATAATAAAAATTATATAAAATAGAAACTTGAAATACTGCATATAAAACATATTAAAGTTATAAAAAAAAACAATATCAGTTAAACAATAGACGCAGCGAGCAATGGAGGCAAGGAAAATCTTATTTACGAAGATGCACGCGATGCTATAATCTCAAAATCGATTGCACTTTTACTTATGACCTGACGTGTGCTGTGAGAATTTACTGAGCACGATATCGTAATATTTCATACTACCAGACTACCTATTAAGGTGAACAATGTGTTTTTATTTATATTACAGTTTCACTTTTCGTGTGGACTTGCGCAACTCAACGCTGCGTACTGCCTTACTAGAATGAGATTTTTTTTGGTTTATAATTGAATGAGTCGTAGAAGCATCATAATTTACCTGAAACAAAAAAAAAGTTACATTAAATACGGCACATAAAGTGAAGCAAAAATATATATAAAAATGTTTTATGAATGATTTTTTTTTAATATTTGATAAAGACATATAGACATATACGCATCAAACAACTTTACTCTAATAGATTCGATATTTAATTAACAGAAACAATTGCGTTTGATTAACTAACACTGTAATACAAAAAGTCATCCACATTGCAGAACAGCTCTAAAAAGCAATATGTATAGTTATATTACTATAAGGTATAAGAAGGTATCAAAAAAGGTGTAAAAAACTTAAGATACAAGCAAATTTTAGCTAAGCTTATAGATTTAAAGCCTCGTTAAAGCTTCCCACACTAAGGTTAATGAACAAGAGAGACAAAAACTTGATATCACCATATAAAGTAATAAGCGATAAAATCCACATTTGATCGACACTTCCACTTTAGTACTTTTGCCAACTTTGTATGTAAATGACTAAAATATATTAATTTAGAGAAAAAAAAAGCAAGCGAGGGTGGGCAGAGGGAACCTAATGACATTGAAGACACTATATTCTCTATTTTCTGCTCAATTTACGGGGCACTGCATATTGACTTGAGTGGCTGAACTCAACGCTGCGTTTTTTCAAGAGCGGGAGATAAAAATAATTTAAACATCCATCTATCTATCGAATGAAGTTCGAACCCAGAACCTTACCGTTTACAGTCAAACAGTGTACACCACGCTGGCCCATTTAGCCTAGAGTAGTATTTGAACTAACTCATAAAAGCTAAGTAATTTTTATATATGACATAATTTAGTGCACTCCTGACGCTTACACGACACAGAACGACAAGTACTTTAGTTAATTATAATTAATAAAGTCTACATCAGCGTTAGTTGGAGCTAAAAGGAATATTATATCACAAGAGTCGCTGTCAACAGCACGCAACAGTTTTAGGCTACATCTACATAGGAATAGCAAGTGCACTCAGTGCTAAATACGCCAATCAATGTCTATCTCAACTTGGCAATGCAAATTTGATTCATCCATGTTTAAGTATTTCATATTTGCTTACATCGAGGACAGTAAAAGAAAAAACATGTCGGGTGTCGGAAAGCTGACCTGATGATGACGATGATGATGATATAGATACTGTTGGAACTAAAAAAGCTGGCCAGGGCTGTGCGCTGTCTGTCAGTTACTACGTAACAGATGAGTTTTAAGTAATTATAAAGATTTTAAATTATTTTCTTAAGTTATCAGTATACAAAAAATCATGTTGCTATGCTATTAAAATCAAGGTATTGTTTTGTCAAACATAAATCCTTAGTTTCGGATCATCAAAGTATTCAACTGTGAAGGTTAGATGCGTCTGATCTAAATTTATAACGTTTTACAGATACAGGAAGTCCTTCGAATTATAAACGCTCTATAAATTAATGATCATCTGTTTGGTATAATCATATTTTTAATCGGCTTAGGTGATACGAAAAATAAAAGTCAAATGATTTTATTTAGGACCTTTTTATTTCAGATTTCCTTCGTGGCAGGCAGGGTAAGCGGCAAGGTTCTAGTGCCAAGACGTTCTTCTACTTTCGCCTGATTTGGTTGCTTATTTATCTTTTCAAACTACCTGAATGTTTGACTTGGCGAATTCAAATATCACACCATTCTCTTTTATCTACGAGCTGGCAACAGCGTATTCCTTTTCCGTTAGAAAAATCGTAAGCTTCACTCTCATGCATAAATTACTTTTTTTATTATAAATACAAAAATAATTTAACTGGAACTTAAATCAACTATCATCTTTTAAAGTTATCATACCGATGTATGAAGTATATATATAACGACGTATAAGTATGAAGTAATTAAACAATATATCACATAAAAAAAATAATATTAAAACTTAACAAAACTTTCGTTAAATTCAGCTTAAAACTAAAAGCCGTAGCGGCACGAGTTTGACTTTATAATTAATACCGCGCATCGACTGTAATGAGTTTACCAAAAGCTCCCATACACGCCACCAAGTTAATTACGTTACTGTGCCACTGAATATTGAAATGGGCATTTAGATATGCAATATTGAATAGTGTAGGGTCAATCAATTTTTAGTGAACATTTTTCTGCATATTTCGATGTACCTATTTATATATTTGCAGAACTTAACGCCGCGCGTTGTTTAGCTACTAGAGCGAAGAAATAAATATTTAATTTCTCTGAGTTGTGTCGATGTGAACGTCTCTGTTTGTTATTAATATTATTGTACTTATCGTAACAATGAAAAAGATAACGAATAGATAGTAAAAAGTAAGTTTTGTAAAAATAATATCTTATAACATCTATGCATTAAAATAACAATCTAATTTGAAAAAAAAACAATAGCAAAATTGTAAAAATTACAATGGCAAAGATTACATTTAAATGACTCTGTCATTTAATATTATTATACAAATTTTCTATACATTTTACTTTCAATACTATATACTTATAGCAAAAATACATAAATTTTATATACCCTAACCTAATATTAAAACGAATTATTCAGAATAGGTTCCAAGTAGTTCCAAGTATCACCCATATTTACGTTGACATCATTAGTTTCTTTATCAATCATCATTTGTTTTGACACTTTGATTATTATTTGTTATCAAGCGACACCTAGTAATCGTTGGGTCAATGTTCCGCTAATCAACGACAGACGAAAATATAACAAATAAAGAAACCTAACGATTTAAATTATATTTTAAATAACTATATATAAATGGCATGACAAAGTTACCTTCAATGAAAGAAATAAATCAGTCTACGAAGATTTCACAAAAATGGGTATATCATACATATATTTCTACTTCTTAGACATTTTTGTCATATACAAAAACACATATATATACATAGTCATTATATAAGTCGATATAAGTATTTTATTAATGTCTAATTTCTAACGTCCGAGCTAGCAAATAAAGGATTTGAACTCACTGTCTAGCAACATTTAAAGGTAACACAACAAGAAAAGAATCCTACAAAACAATTAATCCACAAAACGGTAAAATCAATTAATGCGACAAGAAGAAAAAAAATCAAATCCGTTATAACGAACAAAGATTATAAATCCCTTCATTTCTTTTTTATTTTCTTATCTCAACTGAGTACATAACAGTAACCCAGTAACATCGACAGACTGTCGCAGCTACGGCCGTGGCAACGGTATCACCGCAAGCCCGTTTCCAGTAAACCAATGATTGAGACCATAGTTTAAGAAATTGTGGGACTTTATAAAGACTAGGCTATGATGAGGAGTTAGACTATAGGCTATGATGAGGGCTTAAGAATTAAGCTAACGATTCTTCAGCTTCAAAGTGTATCCCGCATACAGCAGACAGATAGACAGAGGGAACTCAGTAAGCAATTCGTTATCTACTTTCCTCACTTTTTGAGATACATTTGAGTGGCGGAACTAAACACCGTGCTAGGTAAACTTAAAGTATGACAAGAAAATAATTAGGTTTAGATAACAAACGTATTCTACCTTTGAAATATGCAAATGAAAGAGAAAAGTTCACTTTTATTACCTATGATTTAAAACCTAAAGAAGAGAAAATCAATCATATCATATTTTTAAACTGAAATTCATTACCTTGGCGGTAATCGAATTCTGTCCGCAGATATCCCGCTGCGTTGACAGCGCAGCCCTCACTCTAACGCAATAATAAAGCAATTTCCACTGCGCTCAGCCTCCATCCACTAAATACAACAAACCTATGCCCTATATATGTTGTATAGAAAATAGTTTCTAACAGATAGACCTAAAAATAGATATAGAAAAAAAAGAAACGAAATGATTACAGAAAGAGAAGAAGAGAATAATATATTTCTAGTTCAATTTCTAATTCGAAGTGCCGGTACTTGTGTAGTAGGTTCATACATAACGTTGAAAATGCAGGTTGCGACATTATACAACCCCAAAAGAGGGAAATCAGTATATATATTATAAAATCGTGAAATAATGTATTAACCAACTGGTATTTAACTATTTTAATTCATATTAATGAATACCTACGAATATAAAACAGCACTTATTATATTTGTACTACTTACTTGAGGCGTTATATAAAATTGGTGCATAGGTAAAATGCCTTTACTTCTGCGTTGTATTTAAATTAAACTATAAATTATAAGTGAAAAGAAGAATGGAAAAGAAATGGCACTGAGTGCTTTCGTAGGAAAGTTTATATGTGAAATAAATATTATGTTAGCGTAGCACAAGCGGGCGAAGCCGAAGCGAAAAACCAGTTCTTTATACGATTAAACTTAATCAATTATATTATTACTAACTAGCGGACGCGCGCAGCTTCGCCTGCTTATTGCTTAGGGGTGAATTCTAATAAACCATGAAACACGTGTTCAATAAAATATTTTTAAGAGTCTCAATTTCAAAATTTACAAAGATCAGTGGCGACTTAAAGATTTTTCTATATAAACTTTCAACCCCTTATTTACACCCCTAGAGGATGAATTAAAATAAACCACAAAACATGTGTTCAATGATATATGTTTAAGAGTCTAAGTTTTAAATTTTATAAAAATCGGTGGCGATTTAAAGATTTTTCCATACGAACTTTCAACCCCTTATTGGCACCCCTAAGAGATGAATTAAAATAAACCACGAAACATGTGTTCAATGAAATGTTTTTAAGAGTATAAGTTTCAAATTTTATAAAAATCGGTGGCGATTTAAGAATTTTTCCATACAAACTTTCAACCCCTTATTTGCACCCTTAGGGGAAGAATTCTAGAAAACGATGAAACACGTGTTCAATTAAATACTTTCAAAAATCTAAATTTCAAATTTTATAAAAATCGGTGAAGATTTAATTTTTTTTCCATACAAACTTTGAACCCCTATTTGACCCCTTTAGGGTAAAAATTTTTCAAAATCCCTTCTTAGTGGATGTCCAGATTACGAAAGTAAACATCTGTCCAAATTTCACGTTTCTGCCATCAGCGGTTACGGCTGTGCGTGCGTCTTACCTCAGTCAGTGAGGACAAGTCCTTTTATATATATAGATTATATTTATTTAGTTACATAGATACGTCTAGTTTAGGTAATGTCATGCATTACTAAAATATTACACAAGAATAATGACAACAAAAAGTTCGAACTAAGTGTTCTTTAGGTAATGTAAAAAAATTATGTGAAAATAAAAATACCAAAAAATTAATTAAAATATACAAAAAACAAGTACTCCTATTTTAACAGTCGGTTAATCAAAATGATCTCACCCAATGCTCTCATTTCGTATTCAATAATTTAAAGTAAGATCATATCAACTTTATTGGTCGCTCCTAAAAGGATATTCTGTTTCGTGTATAATCAATCTTTATTTACAGAGTTTTATCGTGTAGTTAATGTCAAGCTCCTTATCGACTATAATTTAAATACCTTTTTTTGTCCTCACTCTTTATCACGCTTAAGCCTAGTGCTAAAGCATTCCGTTCTCCACTGCCCGCCTAATTTTCGAGACATTGAACGAGATAAAATGCTATATATTGATATGCAAAGTATAATTAAATATATTCGTATATGTAAGATATAATCATATACGAATATATATTCGATTATACAATAGCAATATCATTAAAGTAAATCAGGTGGCGCCCCTGGAGTGTTGGGTAATAGTGAACACGACGACACTATAATTAACAGGTACGTGTATTGAATAATAAATTATTTTTTCTATGCTTTGAGAGAATCTAATGTTTAGATATACTAATCTCGATTTTCTGGCCTTTTTAATGGCCTTATTTATGTATTAATTAAAAAACTTAAAGGTTTGGTTTTGGTTAACTTAGACTTCACTGGTGTTTTATTTTTATTTAAGCGGGAACCAGGAAACCTGGTGATACGACAAGAAAATGTTAATTTTAAATATATCATTCCACTGAGAGGGAGTCGAACCCACAACTGTCTCGTTTATAGTCGCAACATACGGTTATGCCCCTACACCACAACGGCCTTAGTAAAATTCAATGGTATTATATTTAAATACATATTATTTATTTTATTACAGTCTAATAAATACCTACGTAGCATGCAACATAGTAACCAACAAAGCGTCAAGCACAGAGCACAGGTCACGTCGTTAACTTTAAGTTTCTGAATAATATCGTGAATTCCTCGCTCCCGGGATTAGTTTCGCAGACAGAAGACTATAAAACGGCTTAGCGCTATTAGTTTCAGTAAAAGGCGTGCGGAAGTTAAAGTTTCATGGTAAGGAATGAGATTAAAATGTTATTTTAGCTCTTTTCAAAAAGTAAGTTACATTTTAAATCAATGTGCAAGATAGAGTTATAAAAAAGGTTATTTTTCATTTTGTAATCCTCACTGACTGAGGTAAGACGCACGCACAGCCGTAACTGCTGTGCGTAGAAACGTGAAATTTGGACAGATGTTTACTTTCGTAATCTGGACATCCACTAAGAAGGGATTTTGAAAAATTTTAATTCTAAAGGGGTGAAATAGGGGTTGAAAGTTTGTATGAAAAAAAAATTAAATCGGCACCGATTCTTATAAAATTTGAAATTCAGACTCTTAAAAGTATTTAATTGAACCCATGTTTCATGGTTTTCTAGAATTCTTCCCCTAAGGGTGCAAATAAGGGGTTGAAAGTTTGTATGGAAAATTTTTTAAAACGCCACCGATTATTATAAATTTTAAATTAAGACTCTTAAAAATATTTAATTGAACATGTGTTTCAGGGTTTTCTAGAATTCACCCCCTAAGGGTGCAAATAAAGGGTTGAAAGTTTGTATAGGAAAATCTTTAAATCGCCACCGATTATTATAAAATTTGATATTTAGACTCTTAAAAATATTTCATTGAATACATGTTTCGTGGTTTATGTTAATTCATCCCCTAGGGGTGCAAATAAGGGGTTGAAAGTTCGTATGGAAAAATCTTTAAATCGCCACCGATTATTATAAAATTTGATATTTATACTCTTAAAAATATTTAATTGAACACATGTTTCGCGGTTTATTAGAATTCACCCCTAATTACGCAAGCGAAGCTGCGCGCGTCCGCTAGTATATGGATATGTAGAAACATTGCTAGGTGATGAGATAATTTAAATTAATTTAAGCTTTTAGCGTTAAGCCCGCCTTTTGTACATTGTTCTTTTGTAATTTTCTGCAATAAAGTATATATAAATAAATAAATAAATAATAAATATACAAAAAAAAATTACGGTATATACGGAACTGTAATGCTACAATTAAAGTCCAAATACTTGACCAAAATAAAAAAAGACTAGAACACGTCCAAAACTAAGCCAAAACACTTCACCCCACAAAAAAAAACATATAGTAGGAAAAAAAACCCATTTCTTGGCAGGTGTGCATGAGGTCAACTACCATATACTCGTGGCACCCCCAGTCGTCACCCCCCGACCTACATACGGTACAGTAACCTGCCTTTATTGAACTGTCTCACGTCATGAGATACTATAAGATAGTTAAACGTTAATTGGCTTATGTTATTTTCGTGTTAAAATCGTGATTTTGTTTGTGTTTTGGTAACGTTCATGTTTTCACGAAAAAGAAAATAGAAAAATGTAGAAATAAGTGATTGGAGACCTTTATTAATATAATAGAACCCAAAAAGAAGTTATAAATCTAAAACTGCTATTTTATGTATGTATATATAACTGTTGTACGGGGGTTCATATTATGCTTGTAAATTTAGAGATGTAAAATAAAATGTTCCGCGATCAATCCGGAAGATATCATTTAAAGTTTTCAATATTTAAAAATAGTGAAAATCAAAGATCTTATAAAATATAACACAAAAACCAAAAAAAACTTTTTCCTCCGCCCATTTGAAGAACCCTCGCCGTCCACCTTCGTCACACTACTCTCCCTAATTTAAAAGACACTAGAACATCTCTGCTTCGTATCTCGTGCAGTGATTAGAATGTCAACAGCATAATTAGATCCATAAATATTATGTTAGACATCACATTAATCATGTTGCACTACCATATCACCAGAATAGATTGAAGCCAGTCGGTAGGTTTCTGGCGAACTGAAAACGATAGTTAAAAGTTTAAACTCACTGGGGCAAAAAATAACATTATGTAAAAAAAAATACAGTCGAATTGATAACCTCCTTTTCTTACAGAAGTCAGCAGTCAGAAGTGGCGCAAAGGCACTGCGGACATAAATGCGATATATATTATGTGATTTTGATCCCAACTTAGAAAAATACATTATTTTCATTTTCCCGGTCTCATTAAAAAAGCGCGGCGTAGAGTTCCGCCCCTCAATACAAAATTCGGAAGTAAAGAATGAAAAGTGTGAACGAATCAAAGTCCCTCATATGCTGGATTAAGCGAGAAACTTTGAAATAAGATAAGAATTATTAGTACCTAGTTATATTTTTTTTATTTATCTATATTAATCGAATGACCGTTTCTACATATTAGATCGAATACGGTGAATTCGAATACTTATCTTAATAAGTGGAATGAGGTTGCTTATTACTTTTATGTAATATATCATTATTGTCTTTTTATTATTCTTATAATTTTAATATCATTAAAGCGCTTTACAAAAAAGTGAGAAACGAAAATTTTACGTACATTTTTCAATCAACTTGGTACCTATTAGTAAACTGACATAATTGGGTTTACGATTTCTTTCCACCTGTCAAATTTAGGTCAGTGAGAACGTAATTAACGGACTACTAGGTACGTAGGTAGCTATGATTTACGCGACCAAAAATAGTTTTAAACATAGGGTAATACAAAATAATTATAAAAAATTCCAAGGATAAGGATGAATTAAAAAAACGCAGTGCAAAAATAAACTTATAAGTAAATTTACTTAAAATATCTACGTCAATTAATATTTAATATTTAAACATACCCCGAGTCAAAAATATGAACCCATAACCACTTCCTCGAACAAAATTACCACATAAAGAACACTTTCTCCATCAAAATATTACCATAAAATGAATGACGCAAAAAAACCATGCATCAACACGTAAAAATAGCGTTATACCTATATATATATCTTTTCCGTGACTCAAAGACATTGTTAGGCTCAATATGCTCAGGAAAGAGGTTGGGTACAATGGGCCAAGGTATAATGGACTGCCGCTATATAGGTCAGCTGGGAACGACAAATCGACTATCGTAGGAAATTTTTACCACTCGCCAATTTCCAGTGGAGGAACCCAATTTTTTAGTTGGAAAAGTTGGTTAACTTTGAAAATAAAAACATATTTTTTTTAATATGTGCATAGCATACAGTACGATGACGACTGTTGGTTCGAATTCTACGTTTAGGTCTATGATTTTTAAATATATTTAAATCAATGCGATTTAAATGGACAGAATGCCGTGCTAGGATCACCATTCTTCGTTTCATTCCAGAATAGTGCCTCATATCTATACTGCAAGAAGTATCTTCTCTAAATATACCTACATCAAAATAAATAAATAAAATATTGCAGGCTTATAGCTTATATATAATACATAAGATATCCATTACATATATAACCAAATCATTACATAAAAGTACTAAATCCAACTGTATTATACTCGTATATATGTTTTATACATAGGTAACATAAATTTAATTAACCTCGCACGAGTAAGTACGAGATTTATTTTGTATAATTTAGCATTTATTTAGAATACTAAAGGCTTATATAATATTTCATTGTATAATTTTTGTGAGTTACCTAAAATATTTTAATGAGTTAAAGTATGATGTTGGATTTTTATAATCAAGAAAATTACAGGTTGTATGAACTGCAGGAAGGAAGAAGAAGAAAAAGGAGTTTTTTGTGTCTAGATTCTCTATACTTTGAAAGTTCTACGTTTGCTAACTTACTAGATACATTAGCATAGTAAATTTGTATGAAAACGTGAAATTTAAGAAAACAAGGAGGAAAATTTAGTGAATTATCACAATATAATCAAATCTGGACACAAGAAAACTTCTAAAAACATTTGCAAACATTTATTTAGTACATCAACAACTTCACGCTGTATCCCGCATATAAGAAACAGGCAGAAGAAACCTAGTGTTAAGAAAATCCATTTCCGACTTTCCACCGAATTTTCGAGGCATCGCGTGTAAGTGACGGCACTCAACGCCGCATTTTGCCTTATTACCAGAGCGAAGAAATGAAAATAATAAGAAATAACAATTTCCAGGATTGACAATCAAACCCACAACCGTCGCGTTGTGCCACTGCACCACGACGGCAACAAACATATCGACATATTTGACTTATACAGGGTGGAATTGTCAGCGCCACTTTAAATGAAACCACAGTTTTAACTACTCTATAAAAGCCTAATATAATTCGGAAAAAAAATAATTCCCAAAAATGAAAAAGTTATTTTTTCAAACAAAACAAATAATAAAATTATCGTTTTAAAATAAAACGCCATTTGTAAAGTATAACATAGGCACGCACACACTTACCTGTCAAATCGGAAACGTCGCACACGTATGTGTGCGTCACACGAAATACAGGTATGGATAAAAATCGTGAAATGAAAAAAAAATCCTACGTCCAAACTGTTGAGGTACCTTGATTAATTTCTTAGGTGTGGGTTTGAAATATTTTACCCTATATGCAGTTTCAATAAAAGAAGCGCTGCCTCTTCCACCCTGTATATGTTTAAATTTTAAGTTTAAACATATAAAAAATCAAACATGCCGAGATTACCTACCTGCATACGGTCATCACAGCCGGTCGTTAGCTCGTAGCGGTAATTAGTTACGGTGTGACCGCGCGTATGGTTTACGCAGTACACTCTCTTAACTTAAGTAGTTTAATTAAACCAGATAAAATAAATTGAAAATTGAAATCGGGAGTATTTTTTATTTGAATAATTAATTACTAACAACATTATTGATTCATAAGCTATATTTGAGAAGAGATTTTATACATATGTTCAACCTATTTATTTGTTATTTCTAATGATGTTAATGTTATAACTTTATAACCAAAATTAAAATGTATATTATAAAATACGGCATGATGTGAAATTGTGCTTTCCGGGTGAATGCCCAAACACTCTAGCCCGCTGAGCCGTGTTTACTTTTCGTGTACTACCACTAGTACTTACCTATATTTTATTTCACATACAGAAAAGTTCGAGCGGGTTAGATAACAAAATTCACTCTTATCTTTTTTCAGCTTCACGATGTATCCCGTACATAGCAGGATAAGCAGGGGGAACCTAATATTAAGACACTTTTCGCTGAATTTTCGAGGCATTGCATACTTAAGTTTAACGCGTTTAAAATATTAAATACTTCATTCCTTTGAGTGGGAATCGAACCCACACCTTTGTGCCACTGGGGCACGACGGTTTCACTTTAACTAATCACTTGATATATAATATTACGTAAAAATCAAAATATTATGAAAATTTGTGAGTAATATTTTATACTTACATTGATTATGTGTATAATGTTGTTATTATGGGGTATCCAAGAAAAATGCAATTTTCAAGTTCAAGTACTTATTCAAAAATAAAATTTAAATATTATATCTAATATGTACCTACTTATAAGAAAAAAAGGTCATAATTTGAGGTCCGTTACCACGAGCCCGTGGGACCCGCACCGTTATCGAAGACAATACACGTTTGTTAGTAAATAGCTGTACATTGCTATGGATTCTAGTGAATTTGTCGTACGCTCCACCATTAGAACTCTCAACAGTAATAATAAGCAGAAATTAATTAATATTTATTCGCGATAAATTACAGAAATGAGGAGAAACATTTTATATCTATATAGAAATATGTTTTTATATTGTACGCATAGGTACAGAATACAGAAGGAAAGCCAAGACAATCTTTTGTTCATTTTCAGTCCGATTGTAAGACATTCCTTGTTGAAAAGCGGAACATTCATATAATAAAAATTTCAAATGCAACAGGAATTCGTAAGTTCAGTATTTTTAAATTACAAATTACAATATGGGCATTTTTAACGTACCTACCTACTATAAAGCCTGAGATCTGTACGTTTTTTTTTTATTTCTGCACAATTTTTTTTGCAGAAATTTTAAAAAAAATGGCGGATTTCAACGCCGAGCTTTATATACCAAATCGGGAAAACAAAATAAATGAAATATAACCAATCACCCGAGCGGGAATCGAACCGCATTAAGGACACTATGCCTATACACCTACTATACTTTCTCTGAAAAAAAAAAAATATATATAAATCAATAAATCGCTACGACCATTTGGTCAGCTTATGAAGCACCCATAGAAATGTCAGCGGCAAGTTCAATTGGGTGTTACAAAAACTTGGTTACTATGCAGGGCGCGCCCCGGTGACGGCCGGCCTCGCTTTATATGCGCAAAAAGACTACACTTTCCGTTTTCCCAATCATTTCGTTTTGGTGCACCTACCTATTCTGCAATCGATTTGGCAAATATATTGGCCATTCACTTCTTTCTATTTTTCTTTTCACAAAGTGTTGTTCCACACTTAGGAAAGAAAAATACTTTTTATATAGAAAATATAAAAAAAATTAACGTAGCGGGATTTGAACCCGCACCTCTTGGAAACCGTCCAAACGCTCTGACCAACTAATCCATACGTTCTAATCGGGCAACAACTTTTTTAGAATTTTCGACGTAGCCCGGTAGAACGTATGTCGTATGGCATTCAAATAAAAATTGTAATACCACAGTTTAAGAGTTATAGAAGTTTATCTTATTCCATAAGAATTTATAAAAAAAAGAACTAAAAACGCCATAATTCTTTAATATGCCCAAATTAACAGCCAAAACTACTGCCCCGCCTGCCTAACACAAACTCCGCTTACATAATGTATGTAAAACACGAACGAAACATAAAACGAATCAAACAAAATGTAATAAACAAAAGAAATCAAAGAAAACAATGACATTGTTATTTTAATACGCAATTTATATCCGTCATTACCGTGCGCGAGCACCATACATACGTTTGACTTTCATCGCGTATAGGTAATGGTCAGTGAAATGAGCTTTCTAAATGTTCACTAACACTTAACTTTACATTCGAATTTAGTGTTTTTACTTAATTACTAAAATATTACACAATGCAAATATCTTTAGAAAAGGTTTAAAACTTATAACCCAGCGGGACTCGAATCCTCTTCTTTCAGATGGTGGAAATTTATTAAAATCTTCCTGCAGAGGCTCAGTGGGCACTGATCAGTGCGGTTCCAATAGGAGCGGATTCAAATCCTGTTGGGTTCTAAATTGTTCTAAATTGTCATGTGGCATAATGGGAGAGTGTCTGATTGTAGACAAAGCGTTTCGATCCCCACAAAAGTAACTGTTAATTTAGTAGTACTTTAGCATTATTGCTTATTTTTCTAATCCAAGAATTCCATTCCACTCCAATAGAATTCGTTACTTCCAAAAGACAAAAATCTAGCTTCACTGCACACTCAGTACCAAGTGATAACAAGCCGAAAAAAACACGACGACTACCGCAGACAGACAGATCATCTCAAAAAAACTTTTCATTTCACGTGGACATAAAAAAAATAACACAACTTCCCGCAAGAGGCACTTCTTTGACGAGATCAAGGGCTCGCCGTATGAAAATCTAGCGTAGACAAAGCCACATTTGTGACTAAAAAAAACCCTTATAGTCGCGTTGACTCCTTTCTAAGCTTCCAAGGGATTCTTACATATTAATAATATGTTGTTTTTAGAATATTGTAAAGCAGAAAAGCTTGCTTGTTTGTTTGAACGCTCCAATCTCAAGAACTACTGGTTCGAATTGAACAATGCTTTTTGTGTTGGATAGTCCATTTATCCAACAAGGCTATTACATCACCTAAATTGTTTCAATGTAACCCACTGTCCAGATTCCGGGTACCTTGGACACTTAGAATGTGTAATGTGTTTATACAATTCTCTGTTATTTCTATATTATTACTAGGATGAAGCCATGCGTAAAGGCCAGTATGTAAACTAGGTTTTGGAGAAGTAAAGCAAACATGGTAGGTAGTGATGAATATATTAAGTTACTTGATCTCATGATCAATACCTGCAATTTAATATCTCTTCGTATTGTAATGATGCTATAAACAAAAAACGAATACTAAATATGCAGGTAAACAAAAAAATGGCGTTTAAAAATTTTTATTTGAGAAGTTAATCGTATTACTTACTATTATTATTTATGGTAGGGTCAATGCAATGAAATATAGTAAATAAAAGTAAAAAAAATGTACCGCACATGCAAACTTATCAGAAAGATATCATTTTATACAGAACTCGAACCATTTTCTTACATAAAAAATAAATAAATCAGCTTCTCCATCGTCTTACTGTGCCCCTGCGCCATGACAGCGTCTCATCTCATTACCTATTCTCAAAAATCGAACCTACTATACAAACAACACACGCCAAACACCACCACTCCACCTCCCACCACGAGACATCCACATTCTTTACAACTCTTTGTATAAAGAAACATTTCGATTGGGCACTACACGACACTAATGAGATGGTTTGACAGCACCCCCTAGCCAAGTTAGACTATAGGAGGCAGGAGCACATTGAATACGCCTCTCAGACGAGTTATGATACTTTACTTTGAACGCCAAGTACAATGGGCACTTTACTACTTTCCTTTGTTTTTAAATACCTCTAGATATAAACGTCTACTATTATAGCATAGTATTTAGATGATGGTCTCGCTGTAAAGCTAGATATGGTGTTGCTGCATAGTTCTATAACAAAAAAAAAATACTGGAGGAAACCCATTGTTAAGACACTTCAGTTCTTCACTTTTCGCCGAAATCTGAAGGCATTGCGTATTGTGTGGCAGAGAGACCGGAGAACGGAATATATTAACACTCGGTTCAAAAGAACCTAAGTCTAAGCTATAAATATAGCATGTAGTAGTGTACGTTTCGTCCTTGAAATAAAGTTATTCAAATACAAAACGATCAAATTCAACTGAATAATGCATCGATCGTTAACTTAACAATATGGACGGAGGTACAGTACCAAGCACCGAAACATCAAGACATATGGTACAAATAGATTGTAAATAAATTTAACGCGGTATAATGGCGGCGCCGTATAAAGGTATCAATGGTAGCTTGACAATATGAATATACAAACATAACGTTAGTAATAATAAAAAATAATATTATTGTTATATTAAACTTATATAACATTAGTTTTACCTGCGTATTCGCACGCGTGGTTGGTTGGCCATATCCCGTACTCTCTTACAGTAGGCTAACCTGGGACCCTAGTGTTAACACATTCCGTTTCCTATTTTCCTTAAAACGTAAACGCTTCGGTGGTGGGTTCGATTTCCACACGGGGGAATAAAGTATTTGATATTTTTATTCTCTTGATCTGATAATGAAACGCACCATTGACTACCACCACTCAACACGTAAAAATTGGGCGGAGGGTGAACGTGAACGAACGTAAAGACGAACGGAAAAATGGCAATTGAAATAATCTAAATAGTAATTCTTTAATAATTATAAACATAAATATATCTATTATTAAATTAAAATACTAACTTTTTGCGTTGACACATTTAATTATATAATTCGCTTTACGCTTTCTAGTCATATTCGTAAATCTGCATGTAGCGGAAAGGCATTATAATTGTTGTTGGGTCTGTTAGTTTTTATCATTAGCGAAGCTAGTTTTATATCTAGACTAGCGGACGCGCGCAGCTTCGCTTGCGTAATTAGGGGTGAATTCTAATAAACCACGAAACATGTGTTCAATGAAATATTTTTAAGAGTCTAAATTTAAAATTTTATAAAAATCGGTGGCGTTTTAAAGATTTTTCCATACAAACTTTCAACCCCTTATTTGCACCCTTAGAGGAAGAATTCTAGAAAACCATGAAACATGTGTTCAATTAAATACTTTTAAGAGTGAATTTCAAATTTTATAAAAATTGGTGCCGATTTAAAAAAAAATCTATACAAACTTTCAACCCCTTATCTGCACCCTTAGGGGGAGAATTCTAGAAAACGACGAAACACGTGTTCAATTAAATACTTTTAAAAATCTAAATTTCAAATTTTATAAGAATTGGTGCCGATTTAAATTTTTTTCCATACAAACTTTCAATCCCTATTTCACCCCTTTAGGGTTAAAATTTTTCGAAATCCCTTCTTAGTGGATGTCCAGATTACGAAAGTAAACATCTGTCCAAATTTCATGTTTCTACCATCAGCGGTTACGGCTGTGCGTGCGTCTTACCTCAGTCAGTGAGGACAAGTCCTTTTATATATATAGATTACAATGTGGCGAGCCATTCAAAAGACTATATTTTTTACGCCTGAAGGAATCAGTATTATCCACTGAGTTCTCAAGGACTAACTGAGGTCCCCCTGCCTATTTTACCACTCACTTTTACTTTAAAAAACTATTTTATAGAGATTTTGAACGTAGCAGAATTTATATCTTCGTCTCTATATGTTGTTCAAAACTTCAAATGCCCCAGCCTATAAAGCTATTCGTTTTCATCGAACGGCGAAATCTTTCTTGCAGCTGTTCAAATTCACATTAACTTTTCTGAAAGACGGTTTTGAAAAGATTTGCTGCAAGGATTATTAAATATGTAAGATAAAGAAGATTTGGCTTAAAAGGACGCTATAATTTTTTAAAAGGTTTCTAATATTTTTTTTCTTTAGCATGTTACTAATTCAATAATTAACCTAACAAGTTAAAACAATGCGTTTCTATATAAACTGGCATTTTATTGCCACAATTATAATAAAGTAGTCCAAAAATAAAATCAATAGTCAAGTTATTACACAACACTTGTTATATCTTGAATGTAACCCTAACCTTCGTACGAAAATCGATAGTCACCCTCTCTCTATAAAAGATCGCACCCTTAGCGGGCCGTTTTGACCAATTTAACTTATGCAAGAAGGATCCAGTAAACTAATATTTATATTTGTTAAATATTTATTGTAAATTATATTTTAAAATGGCACCTATTGAATTTCTTGCTTATTCCTTAGCAGAACTTACTAACCAAAAGGAAATCGAACCCACAACCGTTGCATTTACAGTCAAATACTGTACCGCTAAGCCACAACACAGATATATATATATACATATATTACATTTTAAATAATAATAATCATAAATGTAAAATTAAAATGAAATATCCTACATTTAGACTGTTTAAAAAGAGAGCGCTCATGGTTTCCGATTGCTCGGAACCTGTTCGAACCAGATGTTCATATTTCTTTATAAAGAAACCGTATATGTATGCAATAAAGAAGAAATAATAAACAAATGACGGTTTGGTTCTCTTACGCATGAATATATTTACAAGGTACGCGTATCTTTTAGGGTCTCGAGGCGATTGAAACCCTAGTAACGACACCCCCTACCCTACCTTGCAAGACAAAACATTTTAATGTGCAATTTAATTATGATATTAG
>JAEBDU010013206.1:81538-107144 GCA_016802625.1 Heliconius numata
CCTTGCAAGACAAAACATTTTAATGTGCAATTTAATTATGATATTAGTTGCAGTTGACAATGTCTTAGAGTCTTTAGATCTTTTGATTTAAAAAACATTTTTAGGTGCATATATATTTTAAGTAATATTTTCTTTCTATTCTTTATATAAAATTATTTTATCCTAGTGATTATTTCTGTATAGTAGAGAATTAAAGAAGACATCCGTGGAAAGAGAAGTTAGATGGCTAGAAGGCGTATTAAGAGCCAAGCGAGCAGTTATTGGTGAAGGAAGAGAGTCGAAGCTTCCAGTAGCTTAATCAAGATCAAAATAAATTACAAATATTATCTAATTTTGTATATTTGGGAAAATAGAACAGGCAGCAAAATTTGTGTAACTTTGCTCATATTTTGTAGCTCATTTTCAAGTAAATCATATATAAAAATAGATCATCATCATCATCATCAACAGCCATCTTTTGTCCACTGCTGGAAGGCCTACCTTCCCCAAATCCACCACACTCCATCCTCAGTTCTTCGGACCAATTATAAAAATAGATGCCAAGAATTTATTTCCCAAATCAACTCAATCATTATTTAAAAAAATGCATGAAAAAATATTATAATATAAAATAACCCAACATAGTTCAAAAAGCTTACGTCACCAATAGCAACTAATAACATAGTATAAAGTTCAAATCTGAGATCAGAGATGACATCACGACTATTACAGGATGATGGCAGCCTTTTACTTTACTTCAATGACTCGCTGATATCGTGTCTATTGAAACTAGCAACAAACAAGCTGAATTCATAGAAACACTTAATTTATACGTGGCGATGAATAAATATCGCGCCAACCTCAGGAACTACCGCTTTTTTTAGTCTCACTCTGTATCCCCCACATAGAAGGGGAAAGCAGAGGGAATACAAGAACCTAGTGTTAAGACACCCCTTTCCTCACTTCCCGCCGAATTCTCGAGGCATTGCGAGAACTCAACGCCGCGTCCTGGCCTCGTTAGCAGATCGCAGAAATGAAAATATTAAATATTTCACTCTCTCGAGCGGGAATCGAACCCACAACCATCGCGTTAGTGACACACGTGTGCCCTGGCAACACGACGGCCTCGTTCTTCTATTATGCTAAATGGACTAATGAGTCGAGTCGACGAATGAGTCGTCGTAGTCGGATAATCCATTAATTATTTAATAATCTTTAAGCTAATTATTACATCACAAATTTTATATTAATATTTATTAACTTCTTAGTGAAATCAAACCCGTTCCGTCCTTTATTCATACCTAACTACACTAATCTCAACCATAAAACAGCACAATCGAACATTTCATATAGGCATCCTTGAATTGTAATTTAAAAGAACCATCAATTGATATGAAGCGAAAAACCGGTTTAGCAAAATTACCTTACGTTTTTAGTTCACGATGGCAATGGATATAAATAAAAATGCCATACTGAAAACAAACAATTCAAACATACAATTGTAAAAGTTTTTAGTAACTAGACCTTAGTTCATATGATCGATTGTATTATTATGTTTATTTACATTCTTCTTGCTAAATATTTTTCTTGTCACAATCATTGATGAATGGTATATATTAATAGAAAAATTAAATAAATAATAATTATACAAAACAAAAACCCCGACTGCATAAAACAAAAAAAAACAAGCCCAAAAGCTTATTAGGCATAACAACTTGCTTTGCAGTCGGGTAAAAACGAGAATGTTAAATATACGTCAATACTTATCTTTATGCTTATAAATTTAAAAATAGGTAAACAAAAATTTCACTCCAAATCCAGAAGTGATCTGGCCATAGCTAAATATGCGCGCTGTATTATAACACGATGAAATTTAAAATAACTTATGAAGTGTCGAAAACACTATGCACGCGCGCACCATACTTAATTGCACAATAAACATATCTTCATATGTACAAAGCTAATGTGACGGTAGTAGGTTCGATTACCATTAATGAAATATTTTAATTTTTTTTGCTCTGGGTTCCACTAAACAGGTTTAATAAGCCTAAGCAAGCAAGCAAAATTGCGCCGTACGTGGTGAAGGGATTGTTTTAATGCTAAGTTCCCTTTGTTCTCATTGTATCCTGCTATATGCGGGATACTGCGTGAAGTTAATAAAATATACAATTTTTTTAACCGTTAGTAAAATAGTAGGTAGTAGCTGGTTCAATTACCTTGTTGTACTATTCTAGAATTGCTTAGCTTCGTACACATAAATGCAGGAAGTGTATAATAAAATATCAGCAGGGGTTAGCGTAACTCTTAATTAAAACGTCAACATCTATAGTAAGTAATTAGTGAACGAGAAAAGTAGAAAATTATGTTGCGATGATCTATAGATCATAAAAACCTTAAATAACTTAAATATAATAAATACTATAGTATAAATGGAAAAAATATCGAAAAATATGATCATATAATAATTATACATATATGGAATACATATTAAAATTAAACATCTTAAAACTGGAACCAAAATAATTTACTTAAGTAAAAAAGGTCATAAAAATCCATTTGATTTTTTCGTCTGTCCTCAAGATAAATTTTTCATAAATACTCACACCACAACGCTTTGGTATATAGGTACATAAATTGCAGTAAAAAATGATTATTCAAGTAAATACTGGTACTGGTGGAACCAGTTAGTTTTAATAATAAATGTACAATACCACAATAGTAAAATAAAGAAAAGAAACTTGAATTTTTGCGGTTAAAAATAATACTATCTGACGGATACCTACCAACTTACTGACCGTGACAACTGACAACCCAACGGAATACTTTATGCTAAGCCTCTCGAGTTCTAAAATTACCAAAAAAAAACTCTTCCTATACAGATTTTTTAAGAGTGTACAACCTAGTGATTTGTCACTACGTTTTTGTTAACATCGCCACTAAAGTCCTCCAAAGGCCTTCGCGACACTGTAATTTTACTCTTATTTGTTGGCATCTTTCATTGTAGCCAAACCAGTTCCTTGTTCCTTGTTGGAGAACAGTGACTTTACCACACTAAAAAAAAGCGAGAATGCGTAGAGATAAAAAAACTAGTTCAATTTACTACTAAATGAAAACAAATGATTATACAACACAATTTCTTACACCAGCGCCGTTTCAAATAAATAAGAGTGATTTCTTAACGCTGCCCTGAATAAACAATTTCATTTAAAACTGCAATGGTTTGTGCAGTGTTAAAATAAAAAAATAAAACCTTTTGAATAAAGTAACAAAGGACAGAGCTTATCCGAGAGCAGAAATGGGACAGCGACTAATGAAACCATCCCCATTCTGTTGCATTTCTTAATTTCCCACAATGCTACTGTGTAGGGTTGGCGAATGGAAGTTAATTTATACTGTCGTACTTAAAATTACGTATATTATACGTAACACCGATCACCAGCTTTCATGCCTTCAATACCTGAATCTCTAAGCGTAAGTACAGTGAGCTATTTCTCTATATTTTTTCATATTAGTAGGTTAGAGAATAAGCTCGTAGCAACCAAACAAACTATTCAGTATTAATTATTCACTAGTTAATGATCAAACGA
Organism: Heliconius numata; assembly: GCA_016802625.1. Taxonomy (NCBI): domain Eukaryota; kingdom Metazoa; phylum Arthropoda; class Insecta; order Lepidoptera; family Nymphalidae; genus Heliconius; species Heliconius numata. Next base: position 85,105 of record JAEBDU010013206.1, read on the forward strand.
CGACGAAGAAAAACGACGATCTCATAAAATACTTAAAATATGTATTCCGATTAAAATTTCATGAAAGCCGGTTATAATTTATTGTATTAACCCACTACTTACTTATTTAAACTATCTACGCTAACTTAATATTATGAATCCTCCAAACATATTATATTTGTTTAATTTCCAATTCGACAACCCTAGTTCCTTGTAAGTAAGAATCCCATTTTTGGGTCAAAACGGTCTGTACGCTTGAGAACTGTATTGCGAATGTGTTTCCGGTTGGAAAAGTAGTAACTATAAATGTAGAGCTAACGCATTATTATCGTTATATATGGCTGAAAATGTATGTATACGAGAAATTCTAATAACTTTTGTTGTTTATTATTTCACGCATTTTCCCGCACAGGTGTTATAAATGGGTAAGGAGGCTTCTTTCCCCACTTTCAAGACATTGCGAGGTATCGCTCACCGCTTTGTCTACCAGCGGAAAAAATAATTAATTTCCCCAAATGAAAATAGAACCCATAGCCATGGCTCTCCACTGCGCTACGACGCTCTCATAATAACTATTGAAAGTTTACATTTACTAAAATTACTAACAATTTTCGTCAATTTCCAATACGGTATGGGTGGACAATAATAATATTGTTTTCCCACTGTATTATAAAAAGAAATACCATAAAAAATATCCGTAAATATTGAAAGATGTAAAACACTAATAAAATCCTAAGCAAAAATATATTCCAACCACTAACAACTGCCTGCAAGCAGCCTGCAATAGTCAGTAGTATATTCGTCAACGAGAGCAGGAAATTTTCCGCAATAAAATAAACGAGCAAATAGAACGACGATAAAATTGCGGAACGGCAATGTGCTTGTAAAGGTCGCATGCATACACTTAATTTTACGAAGTAAAACCCAAATTTTGGAATTAATGTTAAATCGTAAACTTATTTTGCCATAAATCAAATTTTGCCTGAATTCCAAATTAGCACGCGAACATGATGACTTCTATTAAAGCAATTGAACTATATTTTGGGAACATTGAGTGGCTTCGAAGTAACGAAATTTAGAAACACATTTAACTATTTTTTAAATAAAATTTTGTATAATTTAGCTATAATTATAACAATAAGTTTAAACGGGCGAAGTGACTTCGCCTCGTTACCTAGCTGAAATATTTAACAAAACATTAAATATTTCATTCCCCCGAGTAGGAAACGAACTCAGAACGGTCGTGTTTACAGTCACACCTTTGTGCCTACCACTCCACTACAATACAGGTTAAACATCGATATGTATTTATATACTACGCACAGTGCCCACCTAACGTTTAAAACACGAACCATACCATCTAAAAATAAAGGGAATAGTAACAGCTGTTATTTAAAGTTTATAGTTACGGTACGGTGAAACGTGTGTAAATTATTTATGATGTAAACTGAAATACTGATATAATAATGGATTTCATTATTATTCAGTATATTTAACTTATTAATTATATCGAAAAAAATATGTGACCGTCGTAGCGAAGAAGTACAGCATTTGCTTATAAGAGTGACGGTTGTGGGTTCGATTCCTGATCGAGGCAATTCATTATTTTCATTTCCTCGCTCCGATAACAAAATATTACGCTGCGGTGAGTTCCGAGGTTCCCTCTGCCTACTCTGCTATACGTGAAAAGCGTGAAGCCGCTTTTTTTTAAATGAAGTATTCATCAATATTGCATCATACTTGAGTATGTACTTTACATTACATTTTGCAGTCACTCGCACTACAGTTAGTGTCATGGAGAGTTGATGTCGCCGACCTGTTCTGGTACCGTTAAAGAGAGCATACGCTTCGGTCATATGGCGTTCGACGCTACTTAGGCCGATGGAGATGTTGATGTAAATTATAGTGTTTATGTTTTATTTTAAAAAAATATCTTAAACTAAAGTAGTTAAACGGAAATTGTTCAAATTATTGTTAATAAAGTAGGTAATTTGTAGATAAAAAAAATACAATAAAAAAAAAAGATTTAGTAAAGAGAAAAGTAAACAACATATACATATATAAACCTTAAAGACTGGTTGTAGTTATTACAATATAAAAAAAGTACAAATTATAAAAGATTATACATAAAAACAATAATTTAATATACCTACATAGGTATATTTGTATACCTTAAGTACGTTATAAATAATCAGAATTTAGTATTTACAATACCCATTTGATAAAAAGTAAAAGTTACCGTACTAAACTTTATCCCTATTTTAATGTCGTGGCAATTATTATGTAATATTATATTTTTTCTTGAAAACATTCGATAACCTATTTCTCGTTAATCTTAATAAAATAACAAATATTTTAAACAATTAAATTTTCCCTAGCGACTAAAGAATTTGTCGCCTTACGCCGAATACGTTGATAAGAATGTGACTAACAAAACATATTAAGTTTCCGTCAATATGCTAATTAACCGTATCGATTAGATAATTTAACCAGTTCATTGGTACTATTTATATATTTAACTAATATAACTTTTTTTGTATTATATTAATATTACTATCTTAATAATTTAAGGCCATCGTGACGCAGGGGCACAAGAGCGTGACTACGCGACGGTTGTGAGTTCGGGAACCTAGTGTTAGGACACTCGATTCTCCAATTTCTGACCAAATTTCGCGACATTACATGGTGAGTGAACTTGAAATCAAAGCTGCCGCTATGTTTACCAGCGGGAAAATGAAAATAATTTACAATATAATAAATTCCCCGAGTGTGTGTTGTTTCACTGAAATTCTTAAAAAAAAAACAAAAAATCCCTATGAGTTAAATACATATTACATTTTCTTTGTAGCCCTACACTTTATTTAGCCCTAGCGAAGTAGCCAGGCAGAACGGGGCGCCAAATGCTTCGTTGCTTTGCATACCTCTCTCGCCTCGTCCACTGTCATCAACCTCTCCAGACATTTCTTATGATGGGGGTCCTCATACGATCGATACTGTGTTATCGAAGATAAACGGAGGTCAATACCAATGCCTCTCTTTTCACATTTTATTGAGCCAATCTTTCGTCCCTCGTTCTCTCGTTTCTACCTGAGCACATTCTTCTTCATTCTCACTGTGACATCCTAGCTGGTAGAAGAGTACAAGAGAGCACGTCCATTCTGTACGATATATTAATATTACAGCTAAGTAAGCTATAATAAACAATACCGCATTGACAGTGCCGACGCACGTAGAACAACGTAACACATTGCTCTAATAAATATTATTACGTTAAATAGACCGTGACCGGACCGAATAGTGCGAGTCTCCCGTAATAAGTCGATAGTTGTTTTTTTTTCTGCAATGTTAAGGCGAAGGTTTGATTTAGTTTAAATAAATAATTATTATGCGATGGTTTTTCCATGCTGGGAAAAGTGGATGGTTTTATAATTAGACAACGAGCGGTGTTGAGTTCCGCCATTTAACACGCAATGTGTCAAAATCGGGCGAGTGGAGGACGGAACTACACTAGGTTATCTCAGTCCACTATGCTATGCGGAAATTGTAAACAGCTCGTTCCCAGTGGCAAGACAGATTTAGTGGGGGGGAACTTTTGCATCACATATTGTTCAGAGCATGGAAAAAAAATGTTTCAAATGAACAAAAGAGGCTATTTGTGGCGCAGGGGCACAAAGTGTGGCTGTAAACGTTACTGGTTCGATCTCCACTCGAGGAAATGAAATATTTATTTAAATTTATATTTCCATAGGTTCCATAGGTCCCTCTCCCTACCCTGGAGTGTGCGGGATAATGCGTGAAAGTGGCGCCACCATTTTTTTAAATTTATTATTTTTACAAAATACAATAAATAGTAATATATAAGAGATACATTGACTTCTACTTAAATAAAACAACTGACGAAATTCAGCTTTAACAGTAAAACAATGCAGTTTAAAGACCGCAGTAGTTAATTGGACACGAAACCATTCCGAGGTGTAACAAATGATTGAAAAACTTTAATTGCCTATATCGCAAATAGAGCCGGCCGTAATAAAATTGTCATGGACTGTTCTGTTGAAATTAAGAAGAAAATACATACATTTAGAGGATTTAAGTACTTAAGTATACATATATGTATCAAAAATATTTTTTTAGCTTCAGCTGTACCCCACACATAGCAGGGTTAGCAGAGGAAACATCTGAAAATAGTGTTACGATACTCCATTTCTCACTTTGAGATGAATTCAGGAGGCAATATATTGAGTGGTAGATCTCAACGCTATGCTTTGCCTCATTACCAGAGTGAGGAAATGAAAATATTAACCGTTACTCTTATCGTCCCGCTTACAGTCACACACTTGTATCTACAATGGCTTCAATAAAATTATAAAAATATTTATTAAGCTGGACTTGAACCCCCGCTGTTGGGCGTCGTCCAAGCGCCAATTAACATCGCCTCTTGACCGATATCCAAAAAGCGCGGGTTCGATTTCCACTGTTTTAATTTATTTCCTGAGTTTGGAATAACACTTTAAAATTGTGGAAAGGCAAAGGTTTATTTTTATTATTTTACATATAATGATGTACGAGTTTCACTATTAATAAGTAAATTGAAGTTTTTTCTTTAAAGCTTTACATAATATTTCTCATGTAGCATTATTTGGAAGATCTAGAGTCAATAAATACCATTTTCCACTTCCCACCCAAAACCGTAAAATTGCCTGTTGAATGGTGGAGCTTAACACCAAATTTTATTTATCTAGTACTGGAAATTATAAATAAAATCATTGCCTCAACAGGGAATAAAGCACTGTGTCACATATTTTTTTTTTTATAAGTCAAAACCAATTAATAAAATACATTACAAAGGGATCTCCATTATCAATTTGAAAATAAAAGTGTGCAAATTTGTAATACTAAACAAACTATGGTTAATTGTGACATAAATAACAACATCCTGTTTTTTATATGAGCTTGCTGACATTCCCTGATTATTATGATTGATTTTTGCATCCAAACAAAAAATTTTAACTGTTTACAACTTTTTAGTAAGCAAATTTATAGTTTGCATTGAATCTACAACCAACACAAATACAGCCAGAAATGATTCTACTATGCCATAGCCTGCTGCGCCCACCATTAAAACTGCAATTATTATTTACCAAATTCATGTCTGAGGAAAATTCACTTTCCATACTACATGTATGGCAAATCAAGTCCTTAATTTATTTAAATAGAATCTTTGAGAGAATAAGAAAAATATATTTATACCTAGTATCTACGCAGTAATACACTATAATACGCAGTTTCAAAGCTGATCTCATACTAGTAAGGCTTAAATATTAATTATATTTGAGTCTTATGTAAACATTACTACTGTTTAAAGTATAAATATTAATAGACATGGTGGTGCATGTTGATTTAGAAGATGAACACATTAAGTACTGTTAGGAATTTAAAATTTTGTTTATATATTACATTTGTATAGTACATATTTCTTAAGGCTACAGTTGAAAGAAGTTTAACTATAGATGCAATAGTTGCGGGTTCAATCCCTACCTAGCAAACACCAAAATTTGTTATCAAAAAATATTCATTTATAAACATTGACTGTTGAAATTATTCTCTTCCAATTAATTGTAACAAACTTACAGTATGGTTAACAATTATGGCCGTCTGCGAGTTGAGGTCGTCCTAAATTTATGGCCACAACTTGTTAACCATACCTAATTTTTCTTTTCCAATTTTTATGGTTTGTACACTTAGTACCGGACCGTGTGTACCGGAAGAAAATAATCAAAAGTAAGAAAAATCTTAAAATCTAATCTGTGCAGCCAGGTCAGTTCAGTTCAGGGCATCCACAACAGTAATATTACAACTACTCAGAACAACAACAACATTATAAATAACAAAATTTATAACTTCAAAGGAAAATACAAAATGTAATTTTAATTTTTTATTTTGATTTTAACTTTTTCTGATTAAAAGTATATATTTTAGTTGATTTATTATAATAACAATTTCGATTTTAAGTCTCTTTCAAAGCTATTAAGAATTAAGCTAATGTACCTAAACAAATACTGATATTATACAACAGTAACTAAAAATACAATTTAACAAATGAATCATATAAATAATATTTTTTAAAATGAATCACTTATATTTCAAAGCAATATTAATCGATTTTAACAGTTCTCGCTTAAAAAAATAACTCCTTGTTAATTATTACGATAACTAATATAAGAGAACTATATCGTTAATAAGGAGCAATTTTTTTATGTAAGTAATAAATTTTTCTAACGGTGCTGTATCCGCGTAACCGTGTTACTATAAAAAACATAGATTTTCCAAACATAGATAAAAACATTTCGTTCAATTTGAGCGATTTTAAAGAGCGGCTTAGAAAATGTGGACTAACTACCAATCTAGAAAACTGTCGACCGACTGTGACGGACAATTAAAAATATTAGCGTAATTCATTAATGTTTTGTATTTTTTCTTGAACGGGAAATGTTAAAGTAAAAGTAATTTAATTGAAATTTTATAAATAATGGTAAAACATTATACAATATTATAATAACTTTACTTTTTATTAAGACTACGACCTACCTTCATATCCGACACGATTTGCTGGTACAGGTTCCACAAGGGAGAGCAATCCTTCTCTGTAGTCCCCTCCATTGTCAAAATAAACACCAATTACACACAAAAACACAAAAAAACAATTAAACACTTTTCACATCGCACGATGCCCTATATGCGCCATAGCCACAATACGGCAACTGTTGCATTTTTGTTTGAATAACAGTAATTAACTGGCACCCTATTAAATACTACCTACATTTCACTTTTTCTCCAAGGACAAAATGCAATGCTTTAACAACGAATGTAATAAATCAATATTTATAAACACGAAAATCCTCCATTGAAACAGGACACGGGAGTAAAAGTTTATGTTTTTAGCATTTTTTATAATAATGAGGAATGTAAAAATTAAAGGTACAATAATGCGAATCTAATTAATTCTTTTTCATTCAAAAAAAGTGATAAGAGACTCGTTTTCATACACAAAACACGATTATATTTCAGTAAAGCCGTAACAACGAAGCAACAAGCCGACTGCCACAATCGGTTTGTTTGGTAGTTTGAGAAATTTGGGCTGCCAGTATAAAGACACTAAAATACCCAATTCTATAATATTCTTCTAATGCAATATTTATTGCATAACGACACGACTAAAATTATAAAACGCTTTGATCAATTAGATATAGTTTTATAAATATATGAAAATATAGTTTAAATAATACTATAAAAAAATAAAAACATAATCCTCCAAAAGTTTTTTCATTTTATTATATTCATGTAACAAAGGACAGAAGAAAAGAATAAAGAAAATAATCTTACTTTTCTTATTTAAAATTTACTGTGTATTAAACATAATTTAATTAAAACTGTTATTCAGGTAGCAAAATTTTACCCTATGAATAAAAAACATATATGTAATGGTAACTCCTCTTATTGTTGCTACTGTATTAATTTCATTTTCTTGTCTTAAAAAAATAAAAATACAAAAATAGAATACCTATCTTAATAACAAATAACATGAGATATTTTTTTTTATATAATAATAAATACAACATAATATCTGAACCTGAAGAAATTATCATAATCATAAAAGTTATTAGTTTTTAAACGTATGTATTGAAAACTGTCACAATGACTCATATTTCAAATTGTCAGAATTCTGATGTAAATATACGAACTTTCCTCTGCTTGCCGGCTGTTCAAAAAATATTTTATATTTAACATTTTTTACACTTACATAACTTGAAACAGTATTCATTTATTAAAACACAACCAAAATGGTTCGCGTGATAACTCAAGAGACGTACGATGAAATTGTAAAGGAAAATATTGATGAATTTGATATGTCACCTGAAGAGGCTGTTAAAGAAGCTGTAGCACAATTTGAAGCACAGGTAAATTAAATATTTTTAACAATAAATAATTAAGATATTTAGTGTGATATTTAAATCATATTATCTAAATTTAATTTAAATTTGTGCTGTACCTTTTTCTTGTACCTTTCTTATGAATATCAAATACTATCTAATAAATAATATCTATTTTTTTATTTTGGGACCCTCATTGGGTAGACAGCCTCTGACAGTAAACGCGTCGGTTGTGAGTTCAATTCTCACTCAGAGGAGTAATTTTTTTTCATTGCCGCACTTTGGTAAGAAAACAAAACATACCATTGATCCACTCAGCACACAATATCTTGTAAATATGCTGCTGTATGCAGAGGAATACTGTGTGTGTTATATTTTTAATATTTTTAGGGTGTGGATCTATCCAATATAATAAAAGATCTTGCACTTAGCACAAATGAAAATCATCTCATCAGTACATCTATTGACAAACTTAAAGAACTATGCAAAGGACCTCATGATAATAATCTTATTATGAATGAATTGGATATATTCAAGGTGTGACAGCATTTTAATATTTATTTTTATGCAAATCTAATAAAACAAATTAATTATAAAACTCAATCTTTAAGAATATTGTGGCATAGTCAGATGTTGACTGTAAATATGATTGTGGGTTGGATCTCAGTTTTGGGGGAATATAGTTATTTAGTTTTCTTGCAAGATAGTTAGCAGAATTGAATTCTTCCACTTAATACGTAATTGGGATGTGAAGTGGAGAATAGAGTATCTTAACATTAGGCTCTGATTTATGCATTTGCTTCCTGCATTTTGTCAAAAAAATATTATTGATAATGCTCCACATGCTATGCCACAACAGCCTCTCTTTTTTATTTTAATGTAAATTTGTATTCTATTTTGTGCAATAAAGTATTTGTGTAATAATATATTGCATATATTTAGGCAGAATGTGAAAAAGACATAGCACATAGAATAAGAGCGGGTAAAGAAGATGCATATGAAATATTGATAAATGTACTAGATTCAAATTTAAAATCATATAATGAAGATAAAATTGATATTATTATAAAACTTTTAAATAGTTTAAGCGCCTTAATGGACATGAATCCAGACTTACTTGATGTGAAAGGTGTTGAAATTATTAAGAGGTATGTTGACAATTTTTTAATATGGTTTTTTTTAGATGTGATAAATACTTATAATTCAATAATTTATCATATTACCTTATACAATGATAACAAAACTAAATAAAAAGAATAATTGACTTAACATCAAAGTTTACAACTTACACCCATATTTATAAATCACTCTCAACTCTGTCGAGAGGAAATCGAACCCAAGACTGTTTCACTTACAGTCACACATTTATATCACTGCGCCACTACGGCCTCTACACATTCAGTATTCTAAAGGATATTTAAATTTCCAGTATTTTAGATAAAGTATCAAATCATGAAGTACTCATAGCAGCCTTGCAGTGGATCAGTGTGTGTTGTTTGAAACATGAAATGAACAGACAGAAGCTATTTGCTAAAAATATAAGTGACAATATAAAAGTGCTGCTTCAAAAGAAAGGAAATACCAAGGTTGACTAATTTTGTTTTTGCTTTGTTTGATTGTAAAATTAATACAGGGTATTTATTTATACTTATGAAAACGATTGCCTGTTTTTAATTACAATCTTTTGTTTAACTTGCCATGTTACTACTGTGTGGTTCAGGCCCATATTAATAAATCGCTCTCAATCTTCAGATGCCATTTTCATTTATAGAAGCATAATATATGAATGAAAACGGCATCTCAAGATCGATCTTAGACTTGAGAGCGGATTATAAATACGGGTCTAAGTGTACGAGTGTATCTTGCAACTTGAATTGAGCCGAAATATTTATTAGACTGTTATTAATGTCTTTGGTAATATTTTCTAGTTATTAAGTGAAACATTACAAGTAATAAGACGATTCACACTAGATGATGATATCCGCGTGGAGTTCGGCAAAGCTCACGAGCACGCGCGCGACATAGGGACGAATGTTCTGGAAAATTTAACTCAACTGTGGAGAGGTAGGTTTTGGTTTATTAGACTGTGTAAAAAAACGTAAAAATAATTTTATTTTGTAACTTATACGCTTATTGCTTCATGCTGTGTCCTGCACATACCAGGGTACGCAGAGAGAACTTGATGTTAAGACATGCGGGAACAGAATGGTTTAACACAAAGTTCCGCCAAATTTATAATTTAGCCAATATTTTCCGCCAAATTTTCTAGCTTTGCGTGTTGAGTGGCGGTCTCAACGCCGCTATTTTTCGAGAGCGGAGTTATGAAAATATCAAATAAATAATTCCCCCGAGTGGGTATCGAACCCCCAACCGTCCGCTTACAGTCGCATAAATTGGTGCATGCCCAATGCGTTACGAGAAATTTTATTAATTCACAGATGTAATTATATTTTTTTTACTTTGACAATGTCGAAAATGAAATTTATTTATTTATTTATTTATAACAAAGTACATTACAATTAATTATTCTTCGCAGTCTTAAGCCCGCTTTGGCTTGTGTGACCACTGCACATTCCTAAGTACATTAAGTTATAGAAAACATAAAAACTATTCAAAGATACAAATATTTTTAACAAACACAAAAATAAACAAGACCACTAACAAAAAAAAATGTGATTGTGAGGTAGGTTGGAAAAAGATGCGTATTTATAACTACGCGTACGTTTTAAATGCCTAGCTACAGTGTGTTACTTTTATTACAAGAAAAAATATATATTATAATTTATTTATTTTTTTTGTTTCATTTCTTAAATATTTATTTTATATTATTTAACTTCAATAACTTGATAAGAAAAATTCTTTTATTTTGTACTTTATATTATGTGTAGTAATTTTATCTTTGAGGGTTTTTGGTATTTCATTAATCAGTCTTGGGATTATATAGTTTGTTGTCCTTTTACCATAAAAATTGTTTGCTCCAGTTGTTTCTATTGTATTATTTGAAATCGATCTCGTTAATATTTTGTGTTCTTTGAAGTTTCTGTTGTGATAAAAGAAATTTTCTTTAAGTAAAATATGTTTTACTTTATCTTGTACTGGTAATACTTTGCAATACTCGAAAAGTTTAATCTCATTGTGGTAGTATTTTTGTCTTACTGACGATGGTGCAATCATTTTAAGTGTTTTTAGTTGAATATTATAAATTTTATTGAGATGAGTTCTGAATGTTCGACCGTAGCTACTAAGCCCATATGAAATTATACTATCCATTAAAGCTGAATATAATTGTAATTTATTTTTGAAGTGAAGTTTGTTTTTCACTAAATAGAGTTTTGCTGTAATAAGCCGTAGTTTATTGCATATATATTCAATATGTTTATCCCAATTAAATCTGTTGTCTATAATAAGCCCTAGATATAAATGCTCTTCAACTTGATCAATGGCCTTACAGTTACAGGTCATACTATTACGATGCATACAATCGTGATCGTGAGATATAATTTCGTACTCGCCCAAAAATCTGTTGTGACTTGAGCATATATGCAGCAGTTTTGTTTTTTGTGGGTTTATTACTAGACCTATGTCGTGTGACCATTTACAGAGCAAGTTAAAGTCGCATTGAAGATTTTCCACAGCTGTCCTAATGTCTGTGTCTGCTGCTACGAGGCAAGTGTCATCCGCATATTGGAACAGTTGACTATTACCTATTACATGCTGCAAGTCATTTACATATGCCAGATAGTGAAGGGGGCCTAATACCGAACCTTGAGCTGTGCCTTCAGTAACATCTACTTTTTCGCTGTATTGGGTACCTATTTTAACCACGTATGCTCGATTTGCAAAGTAGTTTTCACACCATCTCAGCAAGGGTCCTCTAATGCCTGTATTTTCTAATTTTTCTATCAAAATATTATGTTGCAGGATGTCGAAAGCTTTACTATAGTCTATAAATACCATCAGAACGTGTTTTTTCTTATCTAAGCTTGCATTAACGTAGTCGGTTAGGTCAGATAGTAGTTGTGTCGTACTCTTACTGGATTGGAAGCCAAATTGTTGACAAGCTAGTATATTATTACTTTTATAGAATTCGTGTATTTGATTAGATATAAATTTTTCAATTATTTTATCTATTACGGGCAGAATTGTAATAGGGCGATAATTATTATAATTTTGTTTACATCCTTTTTTGAAAATTGGTCTAACTATTCCAATTTTTAGGTCGTCAGGGTAAGAGCCCGAATCAACACTTGTGTTGAGTAACTTACATATGACTTGTGTGATTTTTGTACAGATACACTTAATATCGAGGGGTCTTATATTATCAACGCCGGCAGATTTTTGTGTTTTAATATTATTTATAATTTTACATATATCTTTTTTTTCTGCTTTCTTAAATCTCATCGACATATTTGTAGAGTGTCTGTATAAATTCTTGTCTAATAGTGGAGTCTTGCATTTCAAGATTACATTCTTAATATTATTATTGAACTCATAAGCAAAATTATCGGCAATTGTTTTCGTAGCATCACTATCAAAGGCCTTTAAAATTACACTGTCTAGTGATTCCTTAATTCTACCCGTTATTCTATCAAGAATTTCCCAAATTTTTCGTTGATTGTGTTTATGTAATCTGATTTCATTTTGAATACTTTTGTCTTTCTGCTGATGTATAATTTTATTACATTTGTTTCTTATTTTAGTATACTCAAGTTTTAATATCCTATTGTTAATATCATTTTTCCATTCCTTAAATTTACTATCCTTTTCCTTACATACTTTTACAACCTTAAAGTTTACCCAATTTTGTTTATTTCGTTTAGAATTTTTTATTTTTACTTTATATTCTCCCGCTTCATAACATTGTAATATTTTTAATTTTAATTCTTTATAAATTGTTTTCGGACAATCCGTATTGCATATGCTCTCCCATTTAACTTTTTTTAATTCATTTTGTATAATGTTATTATCAAATTTTATTTTATATTGAGAAACAGCCTGTATATTGCTTGGTTCTAAACAGGTTATGATCGTAAGTCTATGATCGGCCAGTACAGTTGCAACCGCCGCGCTGACCGCGTCTTGTGTGTGTGATCTCAGAAAGATGTGATCTATGCAAGTTCTGGACGTGTAGTCTTTTGTAGCTTCTATTCTAGTATAATCGGAGATCCCACACTCAAGACCATTCTCACTCATTAAATTAAGATATTGCATACGGATGTTATTGTATGAACGAAGATTTATATTCATGTCACCCAAAACAAGTAGATCCTTATCTGGTATAGCAATTAATATACTACCTAGTTCACGGATAAAGTGTAATGCATTATACGATGGAGGTCTGTACACAGCGCACAGGTACATAATTCGCTTTGAGGGTGTCGTTAGTTGCCCAGTGATACATTCAAAATATTTAGTAACGTGATTGTTTAATTTAAATTTATGCTTTTTTGAAATATACATAATAATACCACCTCCTTTGCGACCATTACGTAGCTGTGTATACATAGTGTAGCCATCCAGATAAAATAGTGTACTGAGGTTTTCCGTTATACCTACCTCACTTAATATTAAAACATCTATACTTCTTTTAGCCTTGGCGACAATTAATTCTATATAGACAAAATTTTTAATAAGCGACCTTATATTAATGTGGATACAAGTTAAATTACAGTTATATTTAGAGACATGTTTAAAATATTCGTTAATATCTACACAGTCATATATCTCTGTAATGTTATTCGATGTTATACTAGAAGCCATTTTAATAACAACACTATATATATTGGCATATCGAACAAAGGTCACTTGCTTACTTCACTAGTTCCTTCAGGTCTTCATCACTTCTAATAGTAAAAATCTTACTCTTTTCGGATTTTCTTACCAGTATTTTCCCTTCCTTGCACCATACAAATTTAAATTTATCTTTACATATTTGTTTAGCGTTCCATAAAAGAGTTCTGTTATAGTAAGTTAATTCTTCTCTTATGTAAATATTTCCATGCATTTCTTTGTTGCCTGTCGTGGTTAGTATATTGTCAACGTAAATTTGAGTCGTTTTTGCTTCTTTAATCCAATTATTTCTTTTAATTTCATCATACATTTCAAATTTTAATTTGCCTAATCTACCAGGTGGCGTCGGTACCCGCTTAATTTTTTTTATATCTGCTACGTTTTTGTGTAATTTTTTCGCTATAGCATTTGATATTTCTTCCAAATTTTCGTTCTCTAGATAAGGTATTCCCATTATTTCGATATTGTTATTTAATTCTTTTTGCTCGTACTCATTTAAGCGTTGTTCTAAGGCACAAATTTTATTGTCGGTAGATTTGTATTTATTTTCTAAATCACTGGTTTTCTTTTCTAGTTGTTTTACTTTGTCCTTGAAAGCTTCCATGCACTCGAGAAATTCGTCTACTTTCTCGCTGCAATATTGGAGAGCAGTGTTTGTTTCCCTTAATTCCTTTTTAATTATTTTGTTTATTTCAGTTGTTAGATCGTTAAGTAGTTTTTTCATGTCGAATGGATAGTAGCTTTGCTGTTGTACTTCTTCGTCGTCCTCTACTTCTTCTTGTGGTGTAATGAATGAGCCTCTTCGAGGTGATTTTTGTGAGCAGTCACGGCACGTCCACTCCAAATTTTCAGCTGATCTCAGAGAATTTAATTGTTTCGCTGTTAGTCCTGAGCATATCGCTGTAGCATGCACTATAACACTACACTTATTACATTCAAGTCCAGGATTCTTTTTCACTATCATTTTAGAGCAATGCGTACACTTTGCCATAATTACACTTCTTTGTTTTCTACCGTTTGAGTTTGAACGTCTAACCGTTACGAATGACAGATGAGGAATGAATGAGGCAACACAGCAGGGCGTTCCTTAATTACCGCCGAATTCTGGAGGTCTTGCGTGTTCATTTTCTCCAGGGCACAAAAGGTTTATAAAAAGTACTTATCTGTTATAGAAAACACAAAACCCCCCCTAGTATCAGAGCTCATGTTGACAATATCCACACTGCTAGTGCGGCACGAGCTGTGTGCGCGCGCGCATGATGACGTCATATACGTTGTTCTCACTGATAACTATGATAACGTGGGGGTCGTGCAACAGGCTGCTAAGTTGTGAGTTTTGTATTTTATACCTTTTTATAGCTACATCCTGTATCCCGCGTATAGCAGGATAGGCAGACAGAATTTAGTATTCAGGTACCCTGTATCACGCTCCGGCTAATTTTTGAGTTGTTGCGTGTTAAGTGGGAACGCTTTGTTTTATTACCAGAGTGAGGAAATTGAAAACATTGAAAAGAGGTAAGGTACACCCTAAGAGGTGGAAAATGTTAAGAGTTTAAGGATGATATTCACTATATTTATAATTGTTTTATATTAGCTATTAACTAACATAACATACTATAAATATATTTACTTATATAAAAATAAGTTATTACAATCCCAAAAAACAAAGTAACACATTTCGAACAAATTAGAATAAAACAAAAGATTGTATAAGTGCTTTTATTGTGATGTTTATTATTTAACAATATTCATCTATTTGTTCTTAGTGGTGTAATATCTTGTGCCAGAACTCATACCACAGCCCACCTAACTCTTCTTTGCAAATTTATCTTAAAAGTTTAAAACCCACATAATTTCTCAGCTGATTGAAAATGAGATCTCAAAAACAAACATCTTTCATTATCTAAGTATATAGTTTTCATTTTAACCATTATTTCGTTCTCAATCATCGATCGTTCGTGTATTAAATCCGCCCGTAGCTTCTCCGTTTCTACCGACCTCATCTGCAATATACTCATATTGTTGTTTAGATCTCTTACTTCTTCTATCAACTCCATTAAAGATCCTTCTCGACAGTTCTCCACATTAGGCCGAATGTTCTTCACATTCAATCTTGTCTGTGCCACTTGAATTCTTTGAGTTACTTTCAAAATTTCCTCGTGCAATGTTTGTAGTATATTCTCAGTTTCGGTTATTTTAACTAAGGTTAAATTTAACTGATTTTCCAATTCCTTTTTAACTTGCTCAGTTCGTGCGATGCGTTCGCTTAATGACTTGTTCACTATAACGTCCTGGGAACGGAGATCTCGCGCTGAATTTATTAAGACGGCTTCGACTTTTTCTCGTAATGCCTTCGATCGATCTATAGCAGTTTTGAACTGGTCTAAAGAATTTACAGTATAGTTCTCCCAAGATTGAACGTTAGACTGACCTTCTGAGAGTCTGGTTGCTCCTGCCGAGTCTTTAACATTTTCGGATTTGGTTTCTAAGTCAGAATTGTGACTTTCATATTTAAAAGCTAAATATTTATTGCTCCAATCAGATTCTAGGCCATTTTTTGCTGATACGTTCATCTTCATCTGACTCTCGATATCTCGTAAGAGATCTCGATGCAAACGTTTTATATTATCGATTAAAACTGATTCGTTGAACAAATCGTGTTGAGGATCATCATATACCATATCGGACTGCATCCTATTGGTTCTTACATGGAGGCACTCTTCTGTTATATATTCTGGTATTTTAAGCGTATCCATAGCATTTTTCAGCTGTTGTCTTAAAGCTTCTAATATTGATATTTCAGCATCAATATCTCGTATGGCTCGTTCTAGTTCGCATTTCCAATAATTTATGTGACGGGTTCGATGCTTAAGCTGATCAGTGCTTGCGCTGAAATTATTACACGAACTCTGATTTACTTTTACAATGCAATTTTTTGTGATGCTAGTGTTTTTATCAGTGGTACCAATGATGTCTCCTTTCAGCACACGTTTATTATGATTATCCCAATTTTGTAATGTTGTTAGGCCGAAGTTTTTGTCGCCAAAAGACAAATAATCGCCGTTTTGGTTTGAAGCCATTTTTTTATCGAAACTTGTGACTCGTGTAAACGTTGCTAGAAAAAATTGACCAAATGATTTCCATGGTGATTTGTTGTAGCAACGTATAAATAAAATAATTGAATGGAATAAGGGCTTAGACCGCAATTGGCACGTTATCATTTAATCTATCATTCAATATTCATTTAATTTCTTATATATTTATGATACCTATTCGTACATAAACATATTATATTTTTCATTATTGGTCAATGTTCAGCGTTAAGTTCCGCCATTCAAATTGAAAGCAGAAAATAAGTAATTGGTTGGAAAAATACCAATAATCTTAATATTTTTTTAAAACACAACTAATATTTATGTGTTTTTTTTATATTTTCCAGAATTACAGCTTTGGCAGGAAATGACGATGTTAAAAGGCAATTAGTCAAAGCTGGTATTGTACCTATAATAATTGCCTTACTCAAAAGACATTCCGTAAGTTTTAAATATTTAATTATAATAGATGCAATAAATAAGCTAAGTAACCATTACCGAAAAAAATATATTCTTGATTATGATATATCTGAAGGAACATGACGGCTATGAGTTCAAATCATATATCTAGGTTTATTTTTATTTATGAAGACACTCCGTTCCCCACAATCGTTGAATTCTTAAGACATTGCGTGTTAAGTATGGAAGTAGGACACGTGGTGTTTTAACACTAGGTTCCCATGTTCCCTCTGCCTATCTTCTATTTGCGGGATACAGCGTGAAGCTAAAAAAACGAGGACTACGGGCGATTTACTAATATATAATTATAATTTCAGAGTAATTCGGTAGCGACGTCTCTATTACTAAAATGTATATCGGCGTTGAGTCTACGCGAAGTGAGTCACGGGAAAATGTTCTTAGAGAACGGCGTCATAGAGGTCATAGTCGAGTGTATGACTGTTCATTCGGACAACGCTAGTGTACAGGTAAGACATCTATATGTATGTATTTGTAAAGGTGAAACGTTTGTTTGGTAGAACGCGCTCTAAAACTACTGGTCCAAATTGGAAAAATCTTTGTGTTGTATAGTCTAAATTATTATTCTATAAAGTCTAAATAAGTTGAAAGTGACTTCGTTTTAAATTTCTTTTCAAATAATAATAATTATCGAAAGTAATAAAACAAATATTGTTTTTGTTTAAGCTCCAAAATGGACATACATACTTACATTCCGATTATTAAATAAGAATTTATACTATTATTATTTCATTTAAAAATTTAACTTTTAGTAACAAAAGTATATAAATACCTACAAAGTTAAATTTTGTAAAATAAATATTTATATATGACACTCAAACCCGTAATCACCGCAATCACTCAAAAATATTTTAACTATCTCTCTCATAAAACTTATAATATATATTTTTTTCTACTATTACAGAAAAATGGTTGTTGGGCAATCCGCAATATGGTGGCAAGATGCCGCGAGCACAATACAAAATTCCACGAGCTGGGAATCGAACCAGTACTATACAAGGCTTATGAGAAATTCGGCAAAGATTTCGGTTTCGATATAAAATCTGCATTAAGAGATTTAGAATGCAATGTGAAGTTTGACGAGCAATGGACCGGGAAAGGGGTGCAATTGGAGTAATAATTTACGTGTTGAAGAGGTGAAGCTGTCGTTTTGCAATAAGGACGGCAAAATTTATCGTAAAAAAGTGTAACTCAAATCAATTTGGCAAAATGTCTACACTACGTTGAGCTAATATTTATATGAATGATGTTTAGAATTTAATAATAATTAAGGCGTTCTTTTGAACATTTTTTAAAATAAAAAAACGCTTTTTTAATATATTCATAACCCAATTAAAACGAAATAGAGCACTGCCTTATGTTATGTATAAACAATTATAAATTATATGGTAATACTAAATTAAATTTTATTTTTAAAATCTGAGAACCATTTATAATTTAATTTAAGAACCATTCAAAATAAAAGTAAATTAAAAACTTTTTGCATTAGGGCTTAAGAAGCAAGAACCGCCTTAAAAAGGATTCTGTTTTTAATCATTGGCTGTAAATTACAAAAATACAAAGCCCAATATCGTTTTAAAAAAAATTAAATAGTCATGTCGTATTTAGTAAAGTGATTTTAAATAATATCATTCCCCTGCGATTGGAACCCACAACCATTGCTAACTTAATGTATAATAAATATTAATAAAATATACATAGGTGCATTATACATTATTGTTATATTTACTAAAAATCTATGTATATAAGAGAGAGCATTAAAAAACATATATTACAAAATAAAAACATTTATTTGCCTCAAGAATAGTTAATACAAAAATACAATTACAACTTTTTATTACTAACTTAGTCAAATATATAAAGAAGTTGCGTTAAGAATACAAAAAAAAATCAGCTTCACACTGTATCCCCCACACAGCAGGGTAGGCAGAGGGAACCTAGTGTTAAAACACTCCGTTCCCCACTTTCTATCGAATTCTGGAGGCATTGCGTGTTGAGTGGCAGAACTCAACGCCGCGCTTTGCTTCGACACTAGAGCGAAGAAATGGAAATATAAACGAAACGGAAATATAAATAGAATACACAATCACACAAATAACGAAATTTAGTGCCTCTAAGACCTAAGCATTATTATTAAATAAATAAAAACGGTGGAATCAGTAAGTCTAAAATCAAAAATCAACTTCACGCTGTATCCCGCACACAGCAGGGTAGGCAGAGGTTAAGACACTCCGTTCTCCACTATCTGCCGAATGCTGGAGGCATTGCGTGTTGAGTGGCAGAACTCAACGCCGCGCTTTGTCTCGACACCAGAGCGAAGAAATGGAAATATAAACGTAAATAAATATTTCATATTCTCGAGTAGGGATCGAACCCACAACCGTCGCGTTACAGAGACACCCTTGTGTCGCTGCGCCACGACAGCCTCAAGTACTCGATAGTAAGTCTACAATAATTAATATTAAAAGTAAATTATAATTTTGACCCATAATTCTTAATTTGTCATTTTTTATTACACTTAACGTAATTAATCTCATATAATATGTTTATTGTTTATGTATAATATCCTAAAATATATATTTTTAAATAAACATAATAAGAACATTAAGTTGTTAATATTGAATACTATACTATTTGACCCCATAGGTCCTTTAGATGTATAAACAAATAATACATATCAAAAGCAGTTTTTTTAAAATTTTTCCACGTTTAAGAAAATAACACTTTAGAGAACGTATAAAAACTGAGCGGAGTTTCTAAAAGGCGCGGTTCAAATATAGCTACTTTAAATTTTTATACGTTATCTAAAAAACGTAAATAATACATACAATAACAGACAATACTTAATTTAAATAAAACATTATACATATTTTTGAATTAAAATGACGTAACTCTAAATTTTCATAACTTTTATTTTAACTCTTTACATTTTAGTAAAAAGTAGTAAAAGCTATTTTAGTCTCTTTAGTTTAGAAGACACTGTGTGCTGAGTAGATTAATTCAACGTCGCGCTTTGTCTTGTTACCAGAGCGGGCAAATGAAGATAATTCATTACCCCGAGTGGGAATCGAACCTATCGCACATCCGTCGCGTTTACAATCAGACGCTGTATCGCTGCATCACCACGGCCCTATGATATTATATTAATTTGTCTTAAATCATTTTTTTTTGTATTAAAATTAAATTAAATTTGATATCTGAAATTGTAAGTTTTGAGTTACGTCACTTTCATACTGATGATAAAAATATTACATTAAGCATTTTTACCTAGAATAATCCTAAATCATTTATCAATATAGAGCAAAAATCATTTAACACCATATTGGAGGTAGAACAACAAATACAAATATCTTAAACATTTAACAGTACTCATTCCAATACTTATCTATCTATACTAATGTTATAATGTGTGAAAAGTTTGTTTGGTTCACGCGTAATTCTCAGGAACTACTGGATCAAGGTCAAATATAATTTTTATGATGTTAGTCCATTTGTCAAAAAAAACTATAGGCTTTAAATTTAAATCACTTTAATTGTGTCAATACAACTATACTTGCGGTCAGAGTCATGGGCAATTCTTAATTACATATATCAGAGGCCGCAGTTACAAATCAGTTTGTTTAAGTTTCAAATTTTTGTGCACTTCCACAAGTAATAATAAAATATTTGTTCGCATAATTTAAAGCATTATTTTTGTGTAAGAAAATACTAATATTAAATCTAAACTTAAAGTTTACTTTTATAGAAAACATAATTGTATCAATAATTTTTTTTATTTACATTTTTAATATTTTTATCTCCTATTTCTTTTATTCAAAATACCTAATCAAGATGTCTATCAATTAAAAAACTTACAAAAATGATATAAGTCCATAGACGGCATCGGCATTAAGGTTTAGGTTATAAAACCTAAACCTTAATTCCGATTAAAGTTTTTATTTTATTTTATGGTGAACATGTCAATGATACAGAAAAAAAATCTTATAGTCAACTTATTAGTCAAATATTAGATTATTTTAAGATAAGGCACAATCTTATCATATATACATGATAATTTTTATACATAAATGACAATAATTTAACTTATATTCATACAAAAATAGATCAGATAATCTATCTAACGCTAATAAAGAATCGTTAACGTGAACATTTATATACGCTGTATCCCGCTATGTACGAAATACAGCGTACAGGATAGGCAGAGGAAACCTGAGAACTTAGTGTTAAGACACACTCAACTCAACACGCAATGCCTCCAGATTTCGGCGAAAAATGGGGAACGGAATGTCTTAACACTAGGTTCAATTTTCAAGTGTTATTCCACGCTTAAGCAAGTTACAAATTACCTCACAATAATTAATGTTGTAATAGTCTAGCTTTCTTTAAGAATTCATCTATTTTCCATTCTTTGGACGAAACGTTGGACTTTCCGTTCATAACTACGTGCACTTTTACTTTATCATTGTACTCCAAATTCTTGAGAAGCTGAAAAATTAAATAATAAAATTTTATTCTATCCTACTAGTAGTGTTATAATTATGAAAGTTTGTAACTAAAAATAAAAACTACTGAATTGATTAAGATTATATATAACAACTAACATAGACTACAATTTATGTAAACATTCTGTATAATTTGGCTGTAATATAACAACTTTAAGCGAGTGAAGCCGCGTGCGGGTCACTTGTATCTTCATATATTTTAAAGACATTGTACGTATTAGTCATAAGCAATAATTTGCATTTTTAACTTAATGGTTAAAAATAAAAAT
>JAEBDU010013207.1:0-28426 GCA_016802625.1 Heliconius numata
GTTTCTGCTGAAAGGGAGGAGAACGAGAAAGAAGTGGAAAAAGAGAAGGAAGATAGGGAAGAGAGGGCTTCGGGAGAAAAGGATGTGGATGATGAAAAGTAAGTTTTTTGTACAGAATTTAGTTATTTATATATTACTAGAGAAATAATTGATGTCGTACAGTACACGTTGCCATGGCAACGTATAATGTCACTATATACGAAAATGGATATTGCTTAACATAGGGTAGTGTGTGATATACATATTTATTTTATTTATTTAAAGTTTTTATGCACTAATTTAACAAAATGTTAACATTCTGCACTCGATTATAATTTTGTGAGATTATATTAACCGACGTTAAAACAGTTTCTTCCTTTTTCCTAGAACTGACCTAAATTACATAAAATTTTCCAGAACGCCGCAGACACCAGCTGTGGGCCGCATAAGCACGCACAGTGGCAGCCCCCCGCCCGCGCTGCAGGGCGCCGTCACCGTGCGCGCCGACCCCGTGCACACCGCCAGGCGGGTGCTGTCACATCACGGTGAGTTCTGAAACAACTAGTTAGTGTGGTTGCTAGTGTGATGGGGGTTTGATGTTTTTGGTGTCAAAACCGTGACCGGCACTATAGTGTGATTTTTCCCTTATATGTTTGTGAAGTAATGATCTTTTTGGTTATTTTTGAAATTCTGATAACCGGTTATATTACCTAGTTCGGTCACATCTTAATGAAAATAT
Organism: Heliconius numata; assembly: GCA_016802625.1. Taxonomy (NCBI): domain Eukaryota; kingdom Metazoa; phylum Arthropoda; class Insecta; order Lepidoptera; family Nymphalidae; genus Heliconius; species Heliconius numata. The sequence continues at coordinate 719 of JAEBDU010013207.1, forward strand.
GGTTTTTAACCGGTTATAAGCATAAGAGGTGACTTATTCGTTAGTTACAATTTAATGGCTAGTTATGATATTCTGTTACCTGTTGTTTACTTTTCGTTAAAATTATATGACGGTAAATGCGGTGGTTGTGGGTTCGAACCCCACTCGAGACAAAAAATTATATTCACTTCTAGTTTTATTTTGTTAGGGCAAGTAAATGAAAATAATTAATGCTTTCGACTGGGAATCGAACCCACAATAATTTGGTTTACAGCCAAAACATAGGCGTTAATGTAAAATTTGTTAAAATTTATTGTATATTTTGTGTTTTCAAAGCGAGCGCTATATTCAAATAGGTTAAAAATATCTTTAAATATAATATTTTAAAAATTAAGAAAATATAATGTATTATTATATTCTTAGAGCGTCTTCGTCGCTTGGACGCGGCTATATCGCGCGCGCTGCTCGCCAAGAGCGCGGTGGTGGCGGAGCTGCTGGGCGTGCCGGCGCACAACTACGCGCACGTGGCCGAGCTCGCCGTCGCTGACGTCATGGGGCAAGTTGGTGAGTTATTTATTTGAATGTATTTTTTGCTCTTGATGTATATAGAATATAGTGGGGTAGGCAGTGCGGGCCACTTTCCACTTTTCATCGAATTGTCAAGACATTGTGTGTTGAGAGTGACGGAACTCGATCCCACGCTTTGTCTTGTTACCAGCTAGGAAAATGAAAAAAATATTTTATTAATCCCGAGTAGCAAATGAACCCACAACCGGCGTGTTTATAGTAGATACGATGAACTGAAACAGTCTAGTTATATATAGTAATGGAATTATTGTATTATATATTTTGTACAAATTTTCAGACATTTGCGGTGAACTAAACACATCGCGTGAAACTGAAGCGCCAGATTTGCATCAATTATTACTCGCTGCGCAAGCGCAAGGTATTTTATTGTTTTGGAGTTAATCGCGTATATTATAGAGAGAGGTTTCTAGATTAGAATTTATGTGCGAGTTAAACATTTATATATTGACATTTTAGTTTTTAAAAGTTGAATATTAGTTTGTGTGTACCGTAACTTAAAGTTCGTTATGTTTACTTTTTTTAAGCCAGGATACATAATAACATTTTAGATTTATTTAATATTCAAATATTACTTGTAGTTCATAAATGCATTTTATATAAAAAAAATCTTACAAATACTTAATCCTAAATATTATAATTGTGTTGGTTTGTGAGGATAGATGTTTGTTTCACTTTCACACAAAAACTACTGAACAGATTAAGATGAAACATGTAAAAGTAAAATAGCTTACATATTAGAAGAACGCATAGGTTACAATTTCTTTGAATATTTTGTATAATTAATGGCGATATTACAATAAAATAAAGAGGGAGAAGCCGCAGTTGGGTCACTAACTCACTTGTCTCAAAAAAAGTAGGTTCTATATAGTTAATACATATAATTTATAACTGTTATTTTTCTATCCCAGCCAATCAGTTAACGGAGGCGTTAAGCGCCGCAATGTCAGTGAGTGAGGCTGCCGCCATCGCCGCGCGCTCCGGACGGTGCGACGGCTGTCGACGACGATGTGATAATAATCACGGTGAGATTATATATATGTATCTATGATTGTTATTAATAAAGTGTCTTAATGGGAATAGTGTGTCAACACTAGGATCCCAGGTTCTCTTTGATTACCATGCTATATGTAGGGTACAGTGTGAAGCTAAAAAACTACAACTATATTTCAAGAACTGTATATGTATGCTATTGTTTTGTTTTCATTAACTGACTTCTGTAAATAAACGAGGTTATCAATTCGACTGTATTTTTTTATTTAATATATAATTTTATATGTTTAATTTGTATTAGTTCTTTCTTTTCTCTATCCCACACATAAACAGGTCAGGCAGAAGCAATTTAGTACTAAGATCCTCTATTCTTCACGCCCCACCGATTTTTTAACACATTGCGTTTTATATGGTGAAATTCAACGCCGCGTTTTCTCTTGTCATCATAGCGAGCATCTAAATATTTCAATTTGGGGGGAATGTTTTCGTTTTCTCGCTTCGGTCAGCAAATCGCGGCGATGAGTTCCCCCACTTAACACACAATATCATGATAGTTGTTATTGTTGTTATTTATATGGCAATTTTTTTTCTCAAAATTTCCAGACCAAGAAAATCTAGACAAATCGTCAGATTTATCTACAAATGAATCGAGAATAGTAGACGCTAGTGTAGCCATGGTTGATGTTATAACTGACTCTGAAACGTCTTTTGAAATGTTACCAGATTATACGCAAAATGGAGCTACGGAAATGCCCTTAGGTGAGTTATAAGTAATCTTTGGGTTGTGGGTGTTAATATTGACGTCGATGGTTGTGGGTTCGATTCTCAATCGGGAAAATGGATTTTTATTTCTTCTCTTCTGGTAACAACTAACGATACAAAGCGCGTCATTAAGTTACGCCTCTCAACATGGTGTCAGTGGACTCATTTTAGTTTTCAATAATGAATATTTTTTATGTCTCCCTTTATGTGGAATAAGAGTAAACCTAAAAAAAATGGTAAATGTGTGAATTTAGTATTCTTGTTATTCTTTTGTACAGTATTGTAACAATATAATTTTGATTATTCCACAGAAGCTCATATAATCGAAAGAGATACATCTGACTTTTCGGATTTAAACTCTGCAAACGGCGCGGCGCTCGCAACTCGCCTTGCACCTCTCGCAGGCTCTCTTCACGCGGCGTTAAGCGGCGCGCTCGCAGCTCTCCCTCGCGCCCATCACGAGCGTCGAACGCTGCGTGCGGAGCTAAGCGCCGCGCGTGACCGGGCAGACCGCGCTGAACGCCGTGCTCGTGCTGGTGAGTTACGCATGTAGAGTGTGACTACACATTCTAATAAATCAATAGTTACTAAACTATCCTACTAATATTACAAATGTGAATGTTCATATGATTGGATGTTTGTTACACTTTCATTCAATAACTACTGAATTGATTTGGATGAAACTTTACTATAATATAGCTTACATATCAGAATAACACATGAGCTACAATTTATGTAATTAATTTGTGCAATGGGGCTATAATATAACAATAACTTAGAGCGGGCGCAGTGAAGCTCAGTTATATATTACATTAACTTACTAATAATGTTCAAAACATGTGTGTAATGTCAATATTTTGTCTATTATAGATTACGGAGTTACAGAAGAGATTTGTCCAAAAGGCGTTGACCAATCGATACAGGTATTGTAATATTTTGTTTTTTTTTTTTTTAACTTCACGCTGTAGCCCGCATATAACGGGGTAGTCAGAGATAACGTAGTGCCAAAGCACTTCATTTCCTACGCACCGGTCAATTTATGTGATATTTCACGTCGAGTGGCGGATTTCCACGCCGAGCTTTGTTTTGTACAAGAATGGTGAAATAAAATAAATGCTTATCCTTCCGAGTGAGGATCGAACCAATACCATCGTGAATATTGAATGGCTGAGTTTAACGCCGCACTGTAGTCTCGCAGAAGCAGAACAATGAAAATAATATAAATATAATCATTTCCCCTTCATGGGCATCGAGCCCATATCTATCGTTTAAAGTTAGTCGCTGGCCTACTGCGACATGAGGGTCTCAAGTAATTATTGTAATGATTATTAATATTTTTATATAGCTAAGTAACATTATTAATGTTTTTTTTTATTTATTTCAGGACCAACCGAGCAACGGGGGTTGATTCCCCGAAGCCCTAGTATTTAAGTTATAAAAAGCCCTACGTTAATTTACGTCAAATACCATCGATTTTAACTAATTTAACGGAAACTCTCACTAAAATCGGTCCAGAATTTTTCTGACATGACTATGTGAATCAATTTAATTGATTTAAATATTATAGTTAATACTGTCAGTCTGTTTGTGTATATATCATGCCATAACCGGGATTTTTCTTTAAGAGTAATATTTTTTTTATTTAAAAGTTTCATCGAAATCGGTTTAGGTTTTTTGCTCTTCATGTTGTTACCTTCCTGATTAGTATTAATTTTTTTTGTGTCTAATTCTAATTTAAGTATAATTCCATTAAGCGTTTTTCTTTTTTTTGTATAGAAAATGTATCCGTTTATACATTTTACATAATTATTATATATTATACATATGCATAAATATATATACAGGGTGGAATTGTCAGCGCCACTTTAAATGAAACCACAGTTTTAACTACTCTATAAAAGCCTAATATAATTCGGAAAAAAAATAATTCCCAAAAATGAAAAAGTTATTTTTTCAAACAAAATAAATAATAAAATTATCGTTTTAAAATAAAACGCCATTTGTAAAGTATAACATAGGCACGCACACACTTACCTGTCAAATCGGAAACGTCGCACACGTATGTGTGCGTCACACGAAATACAGGTATGGATAAAAATCGTCAAATGAAAAAAAAATCCTACGTCCAAACTGTTGAGGTACCTTGATTAATTTTTTAGGTGTGGGTTTGAAATATATTACCCTATATGCAGTTTCAATAAAAGAAGCGCTGCCTCTTCCACCCTGTATAACTTTAGTGAGTTTGTAAATAATGTCTGTCGTCATACAATTTGTTATAGAGTATTATTTTGACAATATTTAATTAAAATGGTGGTGATTTTGGTTCTTTTTGGAAATTTCAAAACTTTTGTACAAACATACATACATAATATATTATTGTATGATCATCTTAAGTACCTTTGCCGATGCCATATTAATTGTTTATACAAATATAGTAAAGCAGCACTCAGTACGGAAACAATTAGATGGGTAGCCGTTTTTTGTTTCTGAGATTTTCAAAATACACATACATACATATATAAATGTATTAGGTTAGTCTGTACATAAACCCGTGTATGTAAAAGTAGTATTAGTGAATGCCATTATAGCGTCGTTTCAGTTTAGCTTAGATAATTATGTTACGTTCAAATTGTCAATTTTCCGTTTTTTTCACTTCTTAATGTATATATTGATTATAATGTTGTTAATGTTGTGTAAAGGATGGTCTCTTTCTTTATATTGTTTTTTTTTTTATATTTCGAAATGTATAGTAAATAAAAAGCAAACATCATTTTGTTTTCGACCATTCATAGAAAAAAAAAAAACTATTGATCGGTATTATAGTAACTTTTATTTTTTACATTTTTTCCGCAAAAACGTAATAAAAAAATTCTCAATCGCGCACCGGACCTCTAACATAAAATGTTAAACGTTTTTTTTGCTTCAGACGGTCTTAGTACAAAACTAATTGGCAAATAATATGTACGTACATACAGAACACTGCGTAAATACATTTATTTATATAGAGTAAACTATATCGCTATTCACTACTTTAAAATTTTAAATGTATTTATAATTATAAATAATATTTTGTTAAAAATTAAGTAACAGACTAAATAATATAAACACAATAAGAATATTTCTTAAATAGTGTTTGCAACTGAAATGCTTTGTAAAGATTTAAAAAAACCTTTTTTTTTAAATTTTGGGATTGCCTATATATGTGAGTATCAGTTCTCAATTTATAAATATTATTTACTGTAAATTAATTTCAGAAACTTTAAACGTATTATACCCAAAGTTTAATAATCTGAAGTTAATAATTTACATTTTTTTTCTTTAAATCGGTCAATCGTTATCATTAGATAGTCATATTCTAGTTTACTCTATATAAAAATATTTGTATTACATCTTAACAGATTTTGAAAAACTCGTACTTGTCATACGCCGCCGTCTTCATAGAGACGGACTGTGATGTGAGATATTTATTAATTTTATGTTTTATCCAATTAATTGAACTATGGAACCAATTATTTTATATAAAGAACCAATTTTTTGATTCTGAAAATAATTAATTGTTTTATTTTATACAATTATTGAATTTACCGGAAAAAGTTGTATGTTTGGTTATGTTGAAATGTTTTTTGTTCGTGCTATAATTTTTGATAATTTTAAAGAAATTACTTAAGAGTGAAAGTTGGTTCCATATTTTTTTTCAGTTCAAATTTGTTTTTGTGGAAATAATATAAAATATATATATTTAACGTTTGTTATTTCATTAATGACTTAGAATTTTTAATTTCAATTGCATAAATATTTAACCTAAAATGATTATAAAACACAATATACCTTTTGTAAATAATATATTATAAACACCTTTAGAATATAGAAAGAGCCATTATATCATCTTAGAAAAAATAAATAAATCATACACATCAATTTTGGAAGTCTTCTTTTTGAAATTATAAAATTGTAAATCAAGTTTTCTTTTCGAAATATTGTTATGATTGTTATATTTAATATACAATAATGTAATCATGATATATTAAAACACAGAATGTCTGCGGTTAGGCTTTTTTCTTTTTTTATGTATAATTTAAAAAAACAACAATTGATTCATCAAATCAATTATCCGAATAAATAGTTAAACTATTTATTTTTTGACCAAAAAAACTATTAAAAAAACCCGTTTAATCGTTTAAAATATATTTTGTATGTTAGTGTTTAACCAAATAACTCCTTTTTATCTATTTACGTCGGAATCTAGGTAATTTTTGATATTTATGTATATCTCGAATAAATAGAAAAATCGATTAAAATAAATTATATTTTATATTCGTAATTTTTGATATAAAATGTATGGGGTATGAAGAATTGTTGGCATTTTCTACAATATATATTTTTTTTGTAAAAAAAATCGATTTTTGTTTAGTTTTTGTTCGATTATTACTCTATACGTGTAAGCTACGTGTTATTTAATAATACAAAGTTGAAATTAGTTTTGTAATGTTTTTTTTTATATTATAGTATATTATATTCGTATGTATGTTCGTCTCTTCGTACCCCCTAACACAGATCCTTCGCTAATGATTCGCTTCGCAAAATTGTAACACGTAGAAGTAAATAAATACCGTTATAAACAGACATACGAGGTGTTTTATTGTTATATGGGAGGCCCTTTAAATATTTATTTATTCTGTTTTTTAGTATTTGTTGTTATAACTAACAGCAACAGAAATACATCTGAAAATTTCAAATGTCGTGGAAGTGTCGTGTTTCAAATTTCAAATCAGGGTTCGTGAGATACAGCATGGTTCGTGAATTATAGCGCAGTCTTAGTAATAGGGTCCCCTTTGGGAACAGTCTACAGAACCCGAAAAAGGAAGCCTTACATTTTTTTCCACATACCCTTGGTATGTGGTATGTGAAAAACGCCCGCTTTGTCTTCTTATAGGGGCGAGGAAATTAAAAATAATTCTTTCGCCCGACTGGGAATTGAACCCTTTACTGTGGCGTCAACACACTATGCCACTGCATTGAAATGAAAGAACAAAATAAAAAAATATGTTTTATTTCATTTACATATTATTATTTACACATGTTAATTCCACAAAGCAGCGCATAAAGCTGCCAGTGCAAGTATTGGAGTCAATACTGCGGTGTTCGCGCCCGAGAATATTCTTTCGCCGGTCAACCAGCTGCTCATATGGAAGAGGACTTCGGACTTCGTCGCTTCCAGCTGTTCTGTTTCGTTGGTACCAGTTGGCCTGAATGGAGATAAGAGAGTTAGTAAAAATGCAAACTTTAAAGATAAATGCTTTTATTGAGTATATAGCAGGGAAATACGAGTGAACGTGTTGGGTGGCAAAACTCAATGGCGCATAAAAATATTCACTTCACTAGTTGGAGAGGCATTTTAAGAAGAAGAAGATAAAAATATTAACATTAACAAGGATAACTGGTGTTGAACTCTACTCCATTGCCTCACTATGGCCATATCACATATGTACATATATTTATATTTTTTTGGTGAGTAGCAAAGGTCTCTTAGTTTTAAGTCGTCGTTGCTGTAGAACTATGTCTCATTTTAAATGTGATAATTATGTGTTCGGTTCCTGAAGAACATTATTGAGACTATTTTAATATTTCCGCTCTCCAGACAAAGAGTAGCGTTAAGATCAGCCACTCATCACGCAATGTCTCTAAAAATGCACTGAAATTAGGTAATGGAGTGTCTTAACACTGGGCTCTCTCTACCTACTCTGTTATCTAATTAATACTGGGTAAAGCTAAAAAAATTCCAGTAAAGATTAGCTAGAATGAAATAAAAAATATTTTATATATTTATATGACATTTCAAATACCGAAAGTAACTTAAAAAATACCTTATAGCTCTACAATGTGAGATCCCATCGACGACGTACACTGGCGCCAAGCGACCTCCATGAGAGGCGTTAGGTCCCATAGGTGACCACGGATCGTGGGTACCAACCACCGAGATCACGTGGTCGGGGATATGGTTGAGACCAGCGAATAAGTTATTTGTACGAGCTATGCCGGAGCGGAGGCGGGATTCAGTGAAGCTATAAGAGAATAATTAGTATATACTTTTCAATATGTAATAAGTATGTTTTTTAAATGTATTGTAGTAAACATATAATCCAAAAAGAGTATATTTGTATTGTCTTTTCTTATATTAAAACTAATACTCAAAATGTTTGTTATTGTGATATGTTATGCATTGTGAAAAAAAATATTAAAAAAGTTTAATAAAACATATTAATATATTTAAATCCAACTATTTAAGTAGCGTGTATCTTGATTAATATTTTTTAAAATCTAATAATAATAAAGTATCTTACTCAATTCCAAAGAAGTCTTTGCACATTTGATGGAAATACCCCAATGGCACAGTATTTAAGAAGGGGTGCTTGCTTCCGGTGGTAGTCTGGTACCAGCCGTACTCGACGCACGTTTGATACGTCCACAGGCGCACTAGAAATTATTAAAAAGTATATCCATCCCACTAATATTATAAATATTTTGGTTTGTTGGATGTTCGTTCCACTTTAACGAAAAATACCTAACCTACCTACCAAGCTTCAGTAATATAGCTTTTACATTCTATATTGTATAGCATAGGCTACAATTTACGGAAAGATTTTATATAATTTAGTTATATTGTAACAGTGAGTTTAAGCGGGCGAAGCCGCAGGTGGATCTCTTAAGTTGTATGTGAAAATCCATACCTGTGATCGTTCAACTATATAATATATCAACACACGTTCACATCCTCTCGTATTTATAATAACTTCTAGACACACCTACAAAAGGATTTGAACTGAAGACCCTCTACTCATCTTTTAGGTCTACTTAATTATAACAGCCTTAAACACAGCACGAAATATATTCAAGGTATGTTTAACGAATGCCCAGACTTTGTATTATTCATCCGATAGCGGTGTCACGTGGCGCGACGTGACACGCATTTAAAACAAATGAAATCGAAAGTTAGCTTATTGTTATGGTAATATTTTTTTCATTTTTCATATTCTCCTTGACCTATAAAATGAATGAAGTCCGTACTGATGTTCATTCATTTATTTACATATTACTTAACATTTAACTTGGCTATCATTTCACGTTTACGTTTTTGATGGGATAGATTATATATCTAGTGTTAGCGTACTCGTGTAAAAGTGGGTAGATTTAGATGAAAAGACAATAAAAGCAATGGAATTGTGTCAAACGGGAACAGTTTCTTGTAGGCGTTGCTTATAGTTGCTTGTAGGCGAAAGCCCTGATTGGAAGGTATCTAGTGTGTAGTGTTGTTCTTGAGTGATACATGTCACTTATTGTAATTACGTGGAACCTCTGTCCGAGTACGTTGGAAACATATAGACGGTATGTATTTTTATTTTAAAAACGCTAACCGCTTCCGATTTCTAACACTAGACTAGATATTAATAAAAAAATCTACTATAATCACTTACTGGTGGTTCCCGGAGCGTCGTAGCTAACATTGGTATGTATCCTAACTTGCTCGGAGTATCGGGATTCGATGCAGGGTTGAGTCCACGGGTGAGCGCTCACCCACGCGGCTAGACGTTCCAGCGAATTATCTGAAAGAAAAAAATAAAAAATATTTGTTTATGTGTTCTTATTTTGAATGTTATTTCAGTCATGTTATGCATGATGATTTTTACGTGTGTATTTTTTTTTAAGTGGGTAACGTGAGCTTTGAGAACAGAGTGTCTTAACACTAGGTTATCGTTACTATGTGAGGGATACAGCTTAAAGCTAAATACAATAAAAAATTTAATAACAAATAATATATAGGTAGATTTGCATTAGGTTTTTTTATAATTGAACAAAGCCAAAAGGTGAACATCTATTTCATATTGCTATTATTTTTGTTATCTTATATTTGAATGATAAGTTAAAGTTATCTTATAAAAGAAATTCGCCTGAACACACACAATCCTCGGTAGTATAGTGGTAAGTATCCCCGCCTGTCACGCGGGAATATTTTCAATAAATATTTATTTTGTAACCAATTCTAAATAGAACAGCTCGATATTCTTTGTTTTTTTAGCATTACGCTGCACATAGCTGGGATGCTCCGTTCCCATAAGAAACGTCCGTTCCCCACATTCCACCGAATTCTGGAGGCTTTGCGTGTTGTAAGGCCTCGAGAAGAAATCAAACCCAGAAACTCTTTCGTTTACAATCGGACGCGGACAATTGCGCGCTGGCTGCGCTCAAAGACCTCTTTTATAATTAAAAGTTTTTTTTTTCTAGTAGCAGTCATACCTTGTGTAGTATTGGTGATAGCATCGCAAGCTGCAGGGATGTCACCTGGTGACGCAAACTGCACTAAATACGCGAAAGTTTCAGTTATTCCGTACCAGAAGAAGGTAGCCCTGTCTAATGGAGATGACGCTTGGAGCAGAGAACAGGTGCTGAAATATAAAATATATTTTAAATTATAACTTACTATATTATAATTACTACTGATTGAATTATAATTATTAATACAGGAATCTACATATATTTTTAAATATAAAACGCTACGTTTAGGGATTCGATTTCCTTTCGGGGGAATCAATTATTTTTAATTTCTCACTCCGGTTAGAATTTTCGATCTCGAAAATTTGGCGGTGCAAAGAAAACGGAATGTCTTATTAGGTTACCTCTGCCTACCCTGCTATACCTATGCGGAATATAGCGCAGAACTTAAATAAAATAAATAAATGTTAAAAAAACGTATATACGTTCTATAAATATGTGTATATGTAGATAGTACGATTTACTCAGGATTTAGAATAGGTATTTCACATACAGTATGCAGATTGAAAAATATTCTGTAAAAGTATTTTTACATTTTTTTTGTTTTAACATTTTTTCACACACCGAGGAACAAAAATAACAAAAATGTACAGCTGTTAAAAACGGTGAAATTAAAAAATGTTTTATCATTTCATATATCATCAACCAATTCTATATATGTATATATTCTCTAGCTCTAGTAAGAAGGCGCATCGTTGAATTCCGCCATTGGGCACGAGATGTCTCGAAAACAAGACAGGGCGTTTTGAACGGAGTGTCTCAACACTAGGTTCTCTCTACCTACTCATATATGCGAGATATAGCGTGGAGCTAATAACATACAAATGGTTACTAACTTAAAAAGCTGTGATATTCTCTCCGCCCCCGCCGGTGTGTCCAATATCTCTACCATACTTTGCACTCCTCTCTCAATAGACGATAGGCAAGCCTCGCCGCCTTGCTCCCTTATAGCTTTTGCTATCACTTCGACGTACTCTGTAAAATATTGGAAATAAATTAAACGAGGAAATGTATATTGGTGGTATAAAATTATGATATTAAAATAATATAAAATAATTTTATATTCTTTATAGCTTTACGCTATATCATAAGGAGCATAACATTCGTTGCTTCGTTACCAGAGCGGGGAAATAAAAATATTAAATGTTTCATTTTCTCGACCGGAAATCGAACCCACATCTGCGCTCCACGACTGGCTTTAAATTTAATTATAATTAAGAAATTATGAACACAACACGGTTTATGAATTCATTCGCGCCTGGTATGGAATTTATATCTGTGATAATAAGTTGCTCTAATTACGGAAAACTAAACATATTTCTTATAAAGTGGCAAAAAATAAATATTAAAAAGTGATTAAAAAAATTCTTTGATATTTTATTGGCAAATATTTTTTGGATGAAAACGTGTATTTTTTGTAATAAAGGCATTCCTCGATTACGCCGGCGCTGAAAAATTGAAACTGTAAATAAATTTGGCCACATTCCTCGGGACGTATATGAAATGAAATAAAATAAAACAAAAATCGACGTGCAAAATATTTTTGCTGGAAGTCAAGCGATAAAATCGTCGAAATCGACATACAAAAGCATTTATATACTCGTAGATAAATCTATAGAAATATAGCTTCAAGGTGTATCCGATATGAAGCAGGGAAGACAGCCAGAACTTAGTGTTAAGACACTCCGTCCATTGGGTGTTGAGTAGAGGAACTCAGCGCCACGATTTGTCTTATTACCGGAGCGATGAAATGAAAATAATAATAGATTTTCTGGTGTAGAAATAGAATCCACAGCCGAATTATAGAAACACGTTGTACCACTATGGCCGCTTTTTTAAAACACACAAATGTACGTAAAAAACTGAAAAATGTATTTTTTGGTTGAAAATTTTCAGCTAAAAGTGGAATATTTAAAATACAAAGCCGGTTAAGCGATATGACGGTATTTTTTGTCATTCTATGGTATATTCGCATTCGCACTGGGGAAGTGCTCCGGGCTGTTATCCAGCTATTAAAATGTTTATTAAGTTACGCCTGAAACTACTATACTATAGCACGTATTGTGATAACGATTTAATTTTAAGGGACTTTTTTATAACTATGGTAAAATATTTGAAGGGAAGAAAGAAATTAATTATTATTTTTTAAATTTTTTCGCTCTGGTAACAAGACGAAACGAGGCGAAGAATTCCGCTATTCACCAAGCAATGTCTTGGACAACAAATCAAAATTCTTAGATTTTTTTTGTAATTTTAATTTTTCATATATTTTTTTAATTGAAGTTATTATAATCTAGGAGGAGACTGAGGAAATACTGCGTTCTTCACGCACTAAGTTTACGCGACATTGTGTTCTTATATGGGAGAAATCAACGCCACGTTTATCTACAAGAAAGTGGAAACGAAATAAGAACGTAAGAACAAATAAGAATAAATGTTAATAATAACTTACCAGGGAAGTCTTCTTGAGCATGCAAAGGGCCGCTATCGGAGAAAACTGCACTGATGAGATGAGGGTAGGCGAGTCTCATCCACGTCGCCATACTGCCCGCGTAGGAACAACCCACCAGAGCTACGTTACCGTCTCTAAAATAAAAGGTAAAAAAAACAACGAAAAGATTTTTTTTTTATTTTTGTTAGTTTGTTCTCTCGTATTAAGAGCAAACCACACAACATTTACACTACATTTTCTGACTGCAAATTGCTTTTGATTGTGAGTTCGATTCCCATTCGAGATATTTAATCATTTTTATATTCTATCTCTGGTAACGCGGCGTTGAAATCCGCCAATCAACAGACAATTTCTTTGAAATTGGACGGAAAGTGAGGAAGGAAGCGTCTTGACACTAGGTTCTTGCCTCCTTCCTCCTATGCCCTCTTTAAGGAACGAGTGAATAGGTACTACCTAGGCAAGCACGCTCCACCTTCGTTCGCATCGTCACTTTCCACCAGGTGAGATAGCGGACAAATGCTTGCCTATCAAGAATAAAAAAAAAAAGGTTCCCGGTGCTTACCCTTTTTGTGTCTATATGGAACACAGTTTAAAACCAAAAAATAATGAAGTTAACGAAAATCAAATTCCTATTATTAAAAATCTTATTCTTATATCTCTCGACAAATAAACACCTTAACTGAAATGTCCAAGCGTTGTGTCCACCGGACAAACTGACAAACAGACTGACATTTAAACTGACAAGCGGAAACGTACACAAAGTTAGCGCTTTTGTTATTTAAGTTGTGGTTTTCGCAAAAATCAAGGGTAAAATGGTAAAGAAAAGGTGAAATACCAACATTTATAGTTGGAACGGGACCAAATCTTTAGATCTTTCAAACCTTGCTAAAGTTTACTTTGCAATTTATCTCTTTGGAAAGTATTGTGGGGTGTTTCTGTAAATGCACCGATATCGGTTTTTGAGGTAAAAGCGTAAATATAAATACACAACTGATCGATAAATAACAATATAATTTGTGCTTTATTCTGTATGAATTTATAAAGATAGCTTTAGTAGGGTAGGTAGAGGGACTATGTGTGTTAGCATACTCCGTTCCCTACTTTCTACTCAATTTTCAGAACATTGTATGGTTATCTTGTAAGAAAATAAGTGGGAATTGAATCTACAACCGTCGCTAGCCCTGAATGTATGAAGATACTACTGAGTAGATATCTTCGCTTTAATATAACATTATTGTTTTAAAAGTTTAATAGGGTAAAAGTTGAAGAGCTTTCTTCTTTATATATATTAGGAAGCAGTACCTCCGTGGCGCAATGGTTAGCGCGTTCGGCTGTTAACCGAAAGGTTGGTGGTTCGAGCCCACCCGGGGGCTTTCAAACTTTTGCCTATTTTAAGAATTAATTAATATACATAAAATATTCTCTATGGGAATATGGATGAAGCGTGAAGAAGCGTGAAAATAAAACAGAATTGCTAAAAATACATACTTATATCTGCCATTTTCAAAGTCATCGCTTTGGACGTGTTGTATGAACTGCGCGAGGTCTCCCAGCGCCTGGTCCACGTTCAAATACCGTAGATCTGATGAGTTCGTGTCACTGTGGAATTGTAAATATAAATTTGTTAATTAAAGCTTTTATTTTTAGAGTACATCTATTTATATTTAATATGATAAAACTAAAGGGTTTGTATGGCTTAACGCGTTAATTTTAGGAACTGTAAGAGGTTATTTTTTTGTTTTTCTAATCTTTTTATTAAGGAATACTAGAAGCTATTAATATATTTCTTAATATTTAATTTTCATAATATTTAATTATGTTAATCGTTTCCGTCCAAATAGGCGCGGGGTATTTTTATACGTTTTCTTAATAAGTATTTTTCTTTCCTTAGTGTGGAATGACACTTTAAAAAGGAGATCGTTTTTACTATCATTTAATAACTTTAGTTTTTTATGCACACGAAAGTAAAAAGAATTTTATATATAAAAGATATACAGGGTGGAAGAGGCAGCGCTTCTTTTATTGAAACTGCATATAGGGTAATATATTTCAAACCCATACCTAAGAAATTAATGAAGGTACCTCAACAGTTTGGACGTAGGATTTTTTTTTCATTTCACGATTTTTATCCATACCTGTATTTCGTGTGACGCACACATACGTGTGCGACGTTTCCGATTTGACAGTTAAGTGTGTGCGTGCCTATGTTATACTTTACAAATGGCGTTTTATTTTAAAACGATAATTTTATTATCTATTTTGTTTGAAAGAATAACTTTTTCATTTTTGGGAATTATTTTTTTTCCGAATTGTATTAGGCTTTTATAGAGTAGTTAAAACTGTGGTTTCATTTAAAGTGGCGCTGACAATTCCACCCTGTATAAAGGTAGTTAGTTACACAGATAAGGCGAGTTACTTATACAGGTAAAGTAAGTTTCTTTTTATAATTTAACTTTGTTAAGCAAACGACTGCGTTCGGACAAAAATTTCCATATTAATAAGAAGGATTTGGAAAACTTTCCGTGTCCGCTCTTTTGGTAACAATCCAATTTTTTTAAGTTAGTTAGCTATTAACTATTAAAGTTATCCAGATGTGAGACAGTGTTTGACTGTAAATGTAATGGCTGTGGGTTCGATTTCTACTCGGGAAAGTGTTTATTTTTTAATTATTTATTTTTATTTATTTCTCTCTAATTATTTACAGAGCATTTGTTTGTTTGTTAAAAACTTTCTGAACCTAGTGTTCCGTTAGACATTCCGTTTCCCGTGCTTTGTTTAATTTTCTAGGGTTATTTAAACCCAATTTTGCAAGTAACATTGTATGTCACATTTAACAAATATTCATTTCCTTAGAGAATGCAGTTACAAAGCATCGTTCGAGGCTTGTGTCATCTGTTGACCGCGGGTCATTTGGACAATCGACAATTAACCTGTGACGCGGTAGGGGTGCCACTCGACAGATTTTATTCATATACTCGTATATATTGATTTCTAGCTTCACGTTGTATCCTGCACATAGCAGAGTGGCAAAGGGAACCTGGGAACCTAGTGTTGAAACTCTGTTCTAATAAAGATATTTTCTTTCCAGATATTCTGCCTTATCCTGAATGCTTTGCGTGTTGAGTGGAGGGATTCAACGCGGCGCTTTGCTTGCTTTGTCTCTGCTTACCCTCATATATGCAGGCTAGAAATATACAGGGTGGAATTGTCAGCGCCACTTTAAATGAAACCACAGTTTGAACTACTCTATAAAAGCCTAATATAATTCGGAAAAAAAATAATTCTCAAAAATGAAAAAGTTTTTTTTTCAAACAAAATAAATAATAAAATTATCGTTTTAAAATAAAACGCCATTTGTAAAGTATAACATAGGCACGCACACACTTACCTGTCAAAGCGGCAACGTCGCATACGTATGTGTGCGTGACACGAAATACAGTATGGATAAAAATCGTGAAATGAAAAAAAAATCCTACGTCCAAACCGTTGAGGTACCATGATTATTTTTTTAAATTTTGGGTTTGAAATATTTTACCCTATATGCAGTTTCAGTAAAAGAAGCGCTGCCTCTTCCACCTGTATAATAAGTTTTATATCTCAGCTTTTAAAATCTATTGTATTTGAATACTACCAATTTTTCATGTTCAAAATGAAAAGTGCCATACTTTTTAAGCCGAATTATCATTTTTAATTAATGAAAAAAGCTAATTTCTTCATAACTAACAGCCCTATCATCAATTGTACTTGACGCCCAGACTGCTCACTTCACATCTAGTTAAGAGTAATTGAGATTATGAACGAAATTACTGAACTCGCTACAGATTAGGAAATCCTATATGTACGGAACAACCCACTGAGATGCTGACTTCACTGGGGGTCATAATATATATTCATATATGTACTTTTAGTTTGACACTGTATTCTGCATATGGGAGGGTAGCCGAGAGAATTTAGTGTTAAGACACTCCGTTTTACATCTTTCGCGAATTTTAGAAATTTTGCGTATTGAATGCGGAACTTCCGCACTTTGTCTTGTGACAGCGAGGAATCGTAAATATATTTATAAGTAAAGACTATTAATTAATATTTTTTATGATGTCTTTTTTCAAAACTAAAATTATATGTACATGTAAAATTTGAATTTGTTACAAATATTTTAGTAACCGTCATTCGGTCTTACTAGAGTTAAAAGTTTTTTTTAATTAACTTATTATTTCGTAGTATATAATATTCTCATGTTTAAATTCTGTTTTATACGACCATCGTATTACCTACAGTCTACACTATTGCTTTGTTATCGTACTTTCGCATCACTTATAATATGAAAGGCTATAAGATATTCAATGTTTTAAATCTCACTTTAATTTTATTACGTTACTTCCCTTCGCCACGATAGCCTAAAATGTATTTAATATCACTAAATAGTTGTTTACTTAAAATGTCAAAATGTGATAAGCAAGAGAATTTATCCTTAAAAATAAAAATGTAAAAAGAGCCAAGTTCAACAGCACCGTCATATCTTCACAAAACAAACGATAAGTCAATACTCTATCTAGCATAAACATAGTCGGGGGGTCGGAGGTGCCAATGCATTAGTCCCCGTCACATCATTAACAGTAATGGTCGCTATAATGGCTGCTGGCGCTGGGCCAACGTCAAGTGACGTCATATCGGGAAATACTGTTGCCAATTTTGTATTGGTTTTAGTTAATGTTGCTTTGAAAGGTGAAATATGGTATTGATAAGCATATGTTAGGTATTTTTGAGTTTATTGGTTGGAAATGTATAGAAATTTTGGGATAGTGGAAGTCGAAATTCTTCATTAGTTATTTCTCAGTCGTCCATAGTATTTAGACTGTTTTAGGCAAAAATTGTATAAGGTATAGTTTTACAAAAAAATATAAGGAGATCTTTTGGATATTTTTTACGAGATCTTTTGGTTAAGACGTTTCGTTCCCCATGCACATTACAATTCTTAATAAATTGCGTAACTATTGAGTGGTGGAACTAAACGCTGTGCTTTGTCTCAATACCAGAGCGAGGAAAATAGTTTATCTCGTCTACGTTCACATTTAATTACGAAAGCGAAGCCGTGAGCAAAAGTTAAGGTATGTGTGTAAAGACTAGCTTTTCTCTGCCGACTGACCCGTTTGGCCAAATAGAAATAGCTGAGACTTACGTATGACATATAATACAATCGTGCCTCAAATAATTCATTTTAAACGTTAACATTAACATAATTTAACAAAGCCCGTAGCCTCCCTCGATCAAGGGACTATTAACACAAACATATTTTTTTGTTCAAAACTGTAGTACCTGAGATTAGCGCGTTCATCCAAACAAACTCTTCAGCCTCATAATACTAGTATAGATATACAAATTTCACTATATTCTACTAACTTTGAACTGCATTTGTCGGTTAATTTTGAATACAATCACTATAACAACGTACACTGGTCTCTAACTAGTAGATAGTGCGGACGCAGCCTCGCAAGCTTCTCCTAATTACACAAATACTGGAGATTATTGTGTTGTGTCACACCGTTGTGCCTGGTTGTGTATCTTTTATGTCCATAGTATGTAGGTGTAGGTGGTTGTAAGTCCAGTCCTTGGTTGAGGCAGATTTATATTTTTTAATTACTATTTATTTCAAGGAGTTGATTAAAAGTTTAAACCAACAAAAGTGTAAAATGAGTGTGTGGTAAAATTTTTACGTTGAATGGGAATCGAACCCATAACCATTGCGTTCCATTTCATTACAATAACTGTTTATCTAATTAAATTATTCATTTTATTGCTACAGACGCTTCCTATTTCAAATCCTATGAGTGTTTCGTGAGACGAAACATCCCACGAGGTAGATTGTTTTCATGGTATCCTTATGGGAATATATTTTATGTTATGATGCCTAGAGACTAAATTATTATTTTAAATTATACAATGGTTTTTATTCTTTGTCTTGGTATATTTAATAAGTGACACCAGTGGCTCAGTTAGTAAGATATGGGAGCTTAAGAGTTGGGTGTTGATTTCCAAGCAAAACAATTTTTAAATAAAGATGTCTCTTCTCTCTCTATCTTCTAAGATAAAGTGCAACGACGTTGACTTATTAAGCGGAAAGTGGATTAAATAGTTGCTATGTTATTTAGCCTTTTTTCCTCAGATGAAAATCGAATCCACGACTATCGCTTAATATATATGTAGGAGATTGCTCGCAAATGACTCTTATTGGACCTGTGGGCTCCATTGTGGGTAAATGCAAGCAGGAATAACTCAGCAGATTCGTGACACTAGTCCTTCCTTTCTCCAAAACATCAGAAGACTAAATCATTCTACGATCGTCAACTTCCTCCTTATTTTAAAATCGAACTTCACCATCACACGTCACGACTCTACTCAAGGCATAAGCCTCCGCGTTATTGGTCAAATTACCTCACTGGTCTAATAAAAGTCAAATAGGAGTCTAACAAACATAAGTCAGCCAATCGTAATTCTACAATAATCAACAATTAGTGTCTTTTCGATCATTTCCTCTAAAGCTATACAAATATGTTGACACATTGTCTTTTTACATGAACACAGCCAGTCATATTATAAACAGTTGCTACAGATAATAATATTAAAGCTAATCATTAAACATCTAAGATAATATAATATCTGTTCTAATCTCTTCCTTCTACATATATTTAATGTTACTAATCATAATGACGGTGTAAAAGATGACAACACACTCTCTTGTTAGTGATACTGTCGGTGTCGATATCAACTGTTTTCAGCAAATACTACTGGAACAACGGCAAGACTAATTTTGTAATTTATCCTAAAATTATCTTAATTTTTCATTTTCTAAGCGATTCATAAATTTTACTACAGAGTGTAACTCTATTAAACTAAGAAAGCTTAACACTCGACTTCCCAGCAAAAAAGTTAATATATAACAAAACAAAGTAAAATTATAAAATTTTCATTTCCTTGCTAGTACTCATTTTTGTACATTAGTCTTGCATATACTCTATTTCTGACTCATTTCTACCCTATTGCCGTATTCTCTTTTAACAAGCTCGAGCTACACGATTTGTCCTAAAATATACAAGACTAGTGGACGCGCGCAGCTTCGCTCGCTTATTTAGGGGTGAATTCTAATAAACCACGAAACGTGTTCATTGAAATATTTTTAAGAGTTTAAATTTCAAATTTTATAAAAATCGGTGGCGATTTAAAGATTTTTCCATACAAACTTTCAACCCCTTATTTGCACCCTTAAGGGGGAAATTCTAGAAATTCATGAACCACATGTTCAATTAAATATTTTTAAGAGTCTACATTTAAAATTTTATAATAATCGGTGGCGTTTTAAAGATTTTTCCATACAAACTTTCAACCCCTTATTTGCACCCTTAGGGGGAGAATTCTAGAAAACCACGAAACACGTGTTCAATCAAATACTTTTAAAAATCTAAATTTCAAATTTTATAGAAATCGGTGCCGATTTAATTTTTTTTCCATACAACCTTTTAACCCCTATTTCACCCCTTTAGGGTTAAAATTTTTCAAAATCCCTTCTTAGTGGATGTCCAGATAACGTAAGTAAACATCTGTCCAAATTTCACGTTTCTACGCACAGCGGTTACGGCTGTGCGTGCGTCTTACCTCAGTCAGTGAGGACAAGTCCTTTTATATATATAGATAAACGAACCCAGAACCTTCAGCGTTAGTATAGAAGCATAGGTAAGCATAGATAAGTACTTGTGATCGTAATAGTTCTAAGTATCCAAATGGTTATGCATTATAAAGTTTTGATAGTATCATATTATACGCGAAGCGCCCGAGTTCGCGGGAGTTGGAAAACTATATTTATTACTATAATTACTGCGTTATATATGTATAAGTGCCCGTCAACTTTGACGGAATAATACGTTTAAAAGCTGACAAAACTTGGGTAATGGCTTATTTTCTATGAAAATTAGAATAGAATTTTAATTATATAAAGAATATGAATAGAATTTAAATTCTGTGAAGCTGGTTGCCTGAAGATACAAATATTGAACCTAAAACTGATATCTGAGTCGGTTGGTAGCTTCCTGTACGACTGACGATACTGACATTTCTTTAAAATTCAAAATTATTTTAATTTAAATATTACGATTTAACTCTTGCATTTAATTTTGTTCGTATTCAACTGTGCCCAAATAATTCTAGCCCAAAAATCCAATAATTAAAGTTCAAGCGAACATTTCTAAGTTCAACTTCATTAAGAAGAGTTTATTAAAAAAATATTTATTTAAAAAGTTAAAGTAATTAAGTTCGTTCGAGAGGAGTGAGGCCTGAAGGTCGTGTTGTTACGAGAACTTAATTCACCTCTATTTGTTATTACAATTGGTACCTTTGTATAAGGATACTAATAGTTTATCCAGCCTTTGTTTGATAGAAAATTTATGAATGGTAATTTTTAGTCAGTAAAATGCTTATAAACACTAAATGCTTAAATATATATTAATAAGTTACCAATATTGATATATGGGATAAGATTTTTTTTAGCTTACCGCTATATCACAGACAGTAGGATAGAGGTAACCTAAGGATTTAGTGTTAAAACACTCCGTTTCCATTAAAACAGTTGAATTCTATTCTTCACTTTCCGCCAAAGTCTAAAAGCATTGCATATTGAATGGCGGAGTTCAACACCGCACTTTTGGCTAACCTATCACGTTTTCCAATTTAAAAAAGTTTTTTTGTATCATTTTCTGATAATACCAAATTATAGGGTTCCACAAAACACAGTGCTTAAACAGTATTTTCTCTATGCCTATTCCACATAAAGTAAAATATAACTAAAAATAAAGAAAAAATCTTACTTAGTCGGTCTGCTCAGTCCATAATATCTGTGTTCGGTATAGAACAGGCCAGCTCCTGCCCGCTGTGCCAGTTCGTACGCGAGACCTTGTGAAGTCCAACCAGGCGATATAGACCATTCTCCGCCAACGAAAATTACTATGTGAGGTGAAGCTGTGAATTCATTGTTGAAGTAATATCTCTGGAATATAAAGAATAATATAGATACTAAAGTCGTAGTTGCGATGGATATGGGTTCGATTCCCTCTATACACAATATTTTTAATTCCTCGGTTATTGATGAGGTAAAGCGGCATTAAGTTCCACAACTTAATACGCAAAGCCTCAAGAATTCATCGGAAACTGGGGAAAGAAGTAATAGGGGAGTGTCTTAACACCAGGAGGATGTATGTCCAAAGTTTTAAAAAGTAATTAATAAATTTGTTCAGATAAATAGTATGTAACATATAACTACAGTATAATATCTGTTGCTTTGGAATTATTTTTTCCTTTTGTGGAGGTGTACTTCAGGTAATTCAACAGAAATTTTGGACTAAAAAAGTCACTATTTCTTTATTTCTATTAATTTTACTTAGTGACACATCACTTCTTAGCTTCCCGCTCATATAAAGATATTGCGTGATAACATCCTTAGTGATGTCTAATATCGCCATTCTGGCGTCTACAAGTAATTAAAATCGCGTGTTATTGATTGTTAGTGTAGCATTAATTAACTTATAATTGATAATATTAGTATTTTTTATATACGTATACTGGTATAGTCACGTTTTATGTAAATAGCTTTAAAAATTGTATGTAGGTATAGCATATTTGGAAAAAATGGTCTGAAATTGCTTAATAACAGTCCAATGTCAAAAAATGATGAAAGTTAGACCTTATTTATTCATTTTTTAAATTGCAAGCATTTTTAATTTTTGAATAAACATGACGCTACCACCGAACTCGCTCGGAAGACAGCTGAGAACAGCAAGTAACAAACTCAACAGTTCTCTTCTCGATGTAAATATAAACATTTAATTATTACATCAAGTGGTAGCTCCATGAGATTTAATTAATTCTAATTTTATACATTTTTATAAATAAAGTTGTATTTTTAAACGCTTAAGATCGATTTAACTCGTTTGTATTGTTATACAGTTCTTTTTATTCGTTACATTTTCGTAGTGGCTAACTTAGAATAAATTGGGAAAAAATATTTTATTTATTTTTTTTATTATATACTCACATCCAAAAAAATAAGTAACAGTAAAGCAATTAGTACGCAAGTTAAATTAATTCTTAAATAAATAAATATCATACCATTTTAAAAGTTTCAGTGTTAGATGCGTCAAACTGATTTAGTCTTACGTCAAGCCATCCTTCTCTCGGTGTGTTTCGATTCGTTACTTCCGGTGGTGGTGGCTCTATCATACGTAGAGCTAGTATAGGAGTTACTAAGATGAGGAGACGCCCTGGAATTTGAAATTATTTATTGTATAAAGTTTTATTTTGATTTTCGTGTGTTGGCTGGCGTAAGTCAACGCCGTGTTTCGTCTACCAAAGCGCAGACATGAACATAAATTAAATGCAATTGACCCACAGATTTTTGTGGTGGGTTCGATACCCATTCGGGAGAACGACTGAGGCGTTGAGTTAAGCCAGGCAATTCGCAACGCCACTGGTGTGTGACAAGTGAGGTTGAAAGTCAAAAATCAAAGTAAAACGACAAAATAAGCGTCAAATATTAAAATTACCATACTTCTTCTAGTAACAATTTTTTTAAACCCCTTTTTTACGAAACATAACTAAAAACATTTTCAAGAGACTTTAAAAATATTAAACATATATTTTTAAATATACAACACAAGTCCTTCAAGTTATCGAACAATTCCTATAATCAATAAATAACATTTGCATTTCTCTTACACACTGTAGAAGCGTGTCAGTTCCCACGAGAGCACTGACACCGCTGTAAGGACTACAATATATCGAATGTTGAGTAAAACTATATAATATTGTGTAAACGTATGTATATGACGGTTGTGAGTTCGATTTCCACTTGGTAAAAGAATTAGTTTCATTTTATCGACCTGGTAATAAGTCACTTGGTTCCATCTGCTCTATTACTCTACGCTTATAAAACACTTAAAATATATTATGATAAATGGAAATCTTTCACTGATTTGGAATTTGAACCCACAATCATTTCGTTCATTGCAGCTTTTCTTAACACTAAAAAAAGATATCTAGTATTTTTCAATTACAACTTTAATTACTATCCTACTCACACATTGTTTAAGAAATCCACCACTTAATACCGTCTCAAAATTTGTACTATCTGCTATTATTGAATTGTGAAAACTAATTATCCTTTATATCTTTTTATCTAAAAACGATTAAAGTAAAGGGGTATAAGTATTTTTTTTCTATTTATTATTTGTAAAATTGTAAATATTTTTTTCTTTTGTTTGGAACAGAGTATTATAGGACTAGTTCAATGTTCGTTGTGTCCTAATTTCAGATATTCAGGAAGTGCCTCCGTGGCGCAATGGTTAGCGCGTTCGGCTGTTAACCGAAAGGTTGGTGGTTCGAGCCCACCCGGGGGCGGAATCTCTTTTTGTTAATTCCTTATTTTTACTTCCTGTTTGCTTTAACCGCAAACTACTACTCGTATATTTTAATTCTCTTCTTCTCTTTTAAGCAAAATAGCATAGCTTATATAATATTTTAATAATAATTTGTATAAATTTTATTTAATAAAAAAATATATTTGAGACTTATGCCATTTTAAATTCCTACAATTAGGTTACAATATAAATTTTATAAATGAGAAATATGTATCATTTATTCGATAATCTTTATCACAATATGATAAGAACAATATATTATAGTAATTATCAAAATATTTATTTTGTCGGAGTGATAAGCGTTTGTTCTACATAATTATAATTATTTTATAAATATATGAAAACTTTACAAGTTTTACTTTTAGCTACAGCAAGCTGACAGGACCTAATGTTAAAACAATCCGTTTTCAAGATATTTTGAATATTTTCACTTCACGCTGTATCCCGGACGTAGTAGGCAAAGGGAACCTATGAATCTAGTGTAAAAAGTCTCCGTACCCATTATGACACTTCGGTTTCCCACTTTTCGCCGATTTCTCGAGGCATTGCGTGTTGAGTGACAGACCTCAACGCCGCGCTTTGCCTCGTTACTAGGGCGAGGAAATGTAAATATTAAATATTTCATTTCCTCAAGTGGGAATCGAAACCACAGCCTGTCGCGTTTATAATTGCATGCCTTTTGACCCTACACCTTACGGCGATTTACTCAGTACAGTCAGTAAGTAGTACAGGAATATTTTTTATCCACGCGGTAAGCAGAAATATTTTTTCCTTGTAATGTCATAATTAAAGAAAAATATCAAACTTCAACTATATAATCTTAAATTAAAGTTATGTTAATTTCAAATATGAAAAAAAAAGACAATAATAAACATTACCATTTCTACCAAATTCTCCTAAGTTTCTGTCAAAACCACCCATTGTGATTGCGCAGCGAGGACAGCGTACGTACAATAAATCATCATAAATCCTCCAGATTAGAACCCTGTTCTCCCGACTGCGGGGTTCAGATTACAGTGTTTTTAATTGAGTTAAGTGCTTCCTATACTTAAACTGGTAGTCAATTCATTTGATTGTTTTACTTATAATGACTTTATGTAAAGCTAAAGCTAAAGCTATGAAAATAGGCGTATAAGCACAAGCCTTTCTCTTTTAGGTCGCTGGAGTGTAAACGAGGCGATTTTAGGTTCGATCCTAAAGAATTATAATCATTTCGTACTACTTACTTGTTTACTTACTTTCTTGAATTTTAATATACAAATATTATTGAAAGTCAAAAGCCATATTTAAAAACAGTTATTTACTTGTAATACGTCCAAACATTAGTATGTAAACTTCTTGCTTTAAAAAAGATTATTCAAATTGCTAAATTTAAACTGTATCTATATACTGTTATACGTATCTATAAATCTGAGGACATGTCTCAAGATAAAAAGTAGTACCGTTAAAATATAATGAGACACTCGGCTGTTATCCGGAATTATATATGTATGTCTATAATGTATGTTATATATAATTATAAACTCTTTGTTTTGCTTTTCTCACGCTCTAACCGTGTGTCATTGTATGATTGGACAGAATGATTTTAATATTCTTATGTAGGTGCGTAAATATAAAATGTTTAAAATTTTTGTTTATTTAAAGAAGCTAAATTATGGAGAACGAAGAACAACAGCGAGAATGAAGAAGAATGGTTAAAAAAGATGTATAAGGTAAGATTTAGTAAAAGTGTCAGGAGGAACCTTAACAAAAGCAGTATCCATAATACTGGACGAAGTTTACTTAAAATATTTGAGTATGTATGAAAAGATTGGTGATAGTGGACCAAGTGAAAGAGAAATGCAGAGTGTAGTAAAAGAGCCAGGAGGAAACCTCAGTTGACCGCTACGAAAGCAGTATCGATGATACTGGAGGAAGTTTACGTAAGATATTTGAGAAGGGCATGTATGAAAAGATTGACGATAGTGGCCCAGGTGAAAGAGGTATGCAGAGCATAGCTAGAGTGGTAGCGTTCAGTGCTTTTTTCTCCCTTATTATTGCGCTAGAGATGAAGTTAAAATAAAATATTCTTACTCGGGGGAGAAGATTGAACCCAGCTGCCATGCTTAAACTAAGTTTTAATAATAATAATAATAATGGCTTCTACTCATTGAAACTATTAATATATATCATGCGAACTAGTAGTTCCTGAGCTTAGCGCGATCAGGCAAACAAACTCTTCAACTTTAAAATAAAAGTATGGATTAATTCACATAAAATTTTCCACGTGTTTAAGAATTTTACGCATTAAAACCATTTAAAGTATCTAAGCATAATATTAGTAATAAAAAAATATAAACAAATAATGAATCACAGTATGGTTTTCTAAGCCATTTAATACCGGAAGCAGCTTCACATACATACATATTAGCTCGAACGTGAAACGTGTATATATATATATATATATATATGTAAGTATATATGGTAAAAGTAGGTACAGTAACAAAGTTTCCCTTTAGTGAATCACTCCATAGTATTAATCATTACGTTGATATTTCGACCACGAGCGTTTTCAATTGTTTTCTTGATATAGTGTGTCTGGAAATATTTTTGTCTATGTTTTTTTTTAAATTATTTTCATAATTATTTTAGTGTTATACCACTTCATTTTTGGATTCCGTACCTAAAAAAGGTAAAATGGAATTACTGTATTGTCCGTCTGTTAACACTATTCATCTTGAGATCTCGCGGGGGCTGAAAATAATAGGCAATATTAAGGTTTAGGAATCGGTATTTTCCACATAGTGCATACTGAATAAAAAAAAGAAAAAGCTAATATCGTTCTTTGATTAATAGAAATAAAATAAATGTAAACATTTTTCTTTGCGAAGTTCTAGTTGGAGCAGTTTTATTGTGCAGCCTTTTAATTTTTTTAAATTGTTAATATTTTAAATGTTAGTGTTATTTAATCACATAAAATTTGTAAAATCAATCGGAATTAATATTGAAATAATTCACTTAACAAGTTGGACCTGTTTGTACTTACTTACACAAACGCCTTCTCTAAAAATATTCTACAAATTATAAAGTTCTACGTAAACGTGACGTAACAGAAACTTTAATTAAATTAATCCAATCACATACATATTTGTATTAGTCATACAAATAATT